>VJMY01000185.1:0-121189 GCA_009869795.1 Neelides sp. FZ-2019
ATTCTTAATCCCAATACTACAATAATTTCTTTGGCTGAAAAATGTCTCAATCGTGCGAAAAGAGATTCAAATTCAGATTCGGAAAATAAAGAAGATGATGATTCGGAAACAGACTTTGAACAACGTTGACGAAGACGTTGAACTGATCTTAATTTATCATTCAATGGAAAAACCCTTAAATCCCAAAGTCGAGTTTTAATCTACAATCTACAATGTGTATGTGTTATTTCAAGAAAAAACAAAATAAACTGAATAATTTGAAACCTCAGGAATTGACAGCCGAAGCCTACCATGTAAGTAGAACCTCTGTTTATTAAATTATTCGTGAAGTCAAAGCCAAATGTATTGAGACTCCGGGGAAAAAAGGCCACAGGACAAAATTTGAAAAATGGAAGTTGATGAATTTAAAAAGTGCATTATACGCAAACTCATCCAGGAAAAATATTTAGCATTGTAAGTATGAAAATATAAAATTATAAATCAATAATATTAACATTTACATATATATATATTATAGAGAAACTCCGACTATTCAGAGTGTATTTCTCGGAGCACAAGAAAAAAACAAATTTTCTGGAGCGAGGAAACATTTAAAAAGCTATTTGTTGAAATGGGTTTTACATACGTTTGCTGAATGAACGTGCTTACATTTTGGAACAATCTCATATTCTAAAAAGAAGACGTGAATTTGTTTGGCATTTTTAGCAAATGAGAATTCCCAAAATCCAAGCAATGTCATTTACATTGTCGAGACTTAGATTGGTGAGATTTGGATATGTATCTTATCCGAATCCGATCTGATATTTTCGGATCGGATAAATTGGTAATCCTTTCCGAATCCGATCCGACGGATATCCGAAAGTCGGAGATCCGTTAGGAAGCTTATAATGAATAATGATCAGAATTATATTACGATGAACTGAAATCCACACATTTAATAGTTCTTAACGAATGAATATTCATACAACCTTATATTTTAATTTTGCTAATAAACCAACACAATTATGGATTTTAATATTTTAAAATAAATAATTGCTTATCTACCTGATAAACATGCAATATTTAATTATTATTGGTGTACATTTACTTTTTCTGATTCGGAAAAGGCTTTGGAAGCATATATGACTTATATTAGCATCGTACTTACCCCAATCCAATAAGATTAAAGTTGACATTGAAAGATAGTATATTTCCTCAATAACAATTTGTCATGATCGGTATATGATTATAATAATATTTCAAAAAAATATAAGCTATCACATTATGTATGCCTATTCTAGACTTATCACATCAGCCCCATGCTGAATTTGAGCAATAAACGTTCTTCCACACCAATGTACACAAAACAATATATGCAATACAAAGTTTAATTTGAACTTTAATATACTATATGTATAATTTGGCCTTTTTTTCTAATAAGCTTTTTAATCGTCTTTATCTGAATTCATGATAAACAAAAGTATTTTTCTAATAGCTATAATATATATTATAGGCATAAAATATACATATATAGTTATCTAATGTTTTATTTATAATTATCATTCGCCACTTGTTGCATTTTTATAAGCTTATTAGCAATAGCGCAACAAGTCTCTTATTTTCTATCTAAAAATCTGAATCAATATAAAGGTGTCTGTTTTATCAAATGATTACTTTTTTGTTACTAACTAATTTGTTTTTGAGTAAAGAGCCCTGTTGATAATGATGCTTAATGCTTTAGAAGCAATTCTCATTCCATGGACAAACATCAAACATCTCTATATAGGAACGCTATTTGAGGATTTTTAAATAAAATTTCTTTTGTAGTAATTTTTACATTAAAATAGATATGTATAATATTTAATTGCCTACTGTAAAGTTGGCAAAAGTGCAATGCAAGGGCCATGCACATATAAAATATGCCTTATTCATTGCAATTGATTTCTGGTTAATTTTTTATATTTACATAGTTTAAAATAAATAGACTACTTAAATAGAAGAAAGACTCAATTATATCCAATGCAATTTAAATAGCTGTCAATTTAAATTGCACTGGATATTTGTGTTAATAATTTAAACAGTAACAATGAAGCATTCATTGTTGAGTAATTGGAATTTGTATTTATTTCTCGGAGTCGCCGTTGGTTTGTTTTCCGTAAGCTTCATTTTCTAAACCAAAATTAAACCTGCTGCACATTAAATTTTCGTATGACTAATCACTAAAGTATACCTAATAGAAAATTCCATTTTTCCTATAGATGTTTTCAATGTGCTTTTGCTACTACAAACGGGAAAGGCTTAGGAAATTGCAAGAAGAGAAAATGGGAATAGTGAAAGAAATTAGAGTTAAAAAGAAATCTCTTTCAAAATCTTTATTTGAATATTGTGGATGTGCTCGGAGAAATAAACGAAGCATTGAAGAACCAAATGAATATGGAGAAGAAGGAAGAGCAAATCAAGGATTTTCTGAATCTTCTTTTTAATTTATGCGAAAATAAGAAGAGAATCGATTTCTTCCATAGCTTCAAACATCTTAACTCTTTTATAAAATTGTTTGAAATTAACTTCAAACTTAATCTTTAAACATTTGAAATATCAAAAATGTCAAAAAGTAATAATATCACTAACATTGATCGAGCTGAAATTTATCAAGTTTTCAAGTTAGTGAATGTGGCTAAAAATTCCAAATGAAGTGACGGATCTTTATACTAGTATTATCACTGTTTTAGAAAAGATAATTAAATAAACACACACTTTCGTGATGAATAATGAATACAAGCTTTTTATGTTCGTTTGATGAAATTATATTTATAATATTTACATAAAGAGTGTAGACAAGATTAAATCAACTGATTCAATCACACACTACCCCACCCTAAGTACCATATTTCATCTTTGGGCCCCGTGACATGGACTTGTCGGATCTCTTCAGTTAATACGCATTTGAAATCATTGAGTCTTTCATTGTAACCAGTTCCTATTCTAAATGCTAAAAACTATTAGCATTGTGGTTATGTTATTGACAATAAAATGCTAAAGTTCAATTGAGTTCAATTTTCTACCTAAGCCATTCTCACATTTCACATAAAACCGAACGTTTATGAAGACACATTAAAAATGATTACCTATGCTCATTCCATTGAAATTAAGTCTCATGAGTCATGACCCAAACCGGGGGTATAAAGGGCTCGTAGAAATATTAGGGAACAGTAGACAGTTTGGCTCCGGACCACTACAGCTAAAAGAGAAATTGGAGAAAGCATATAGGAATCCTTCTTCAGTTCTTAATTTAAAAGGTATTCTCTATACAAGTACAAGTATACTAAAAAATCAACTTCGAAATATGAACAAGTCTTATTGTATGCCCGGGACGATATATCCCTAACCCCAACCAATCCACGATAAAAATTTTGAAAGAAGCTGTAAGATTATAATAGTCATTCATCATACATGATTAGAGTTTCATTTTGAGTGATAATTTTCTATACTTGCCTAGTTTAGTAAGAATTAAAAGTTTAATTCAATGTTTTATAAATAAAATAAGTAAGTATTTATTATAGAACTTAATTCAAAAATTTAGTGTAGTAATATATTACAACATGTAATATATAAAGTGTATGCATAATCATAAGATTCTCCGGATGTTGCATTTAAATGAGAATTCTTAGCCAGCTTAACACGATTTTTTATACATGAGATCCATCCATCCATTGAGAAGTTAGATGAAAGGAATAAAATAACGATAATCATGTTATTTAGCCGATAAAGGAAATCCTACTCCTTAAATTAATTGTTAATATTACAGTTATCCACGCAAGCAATTTGGTGTTTACTGGTGTTTGCTAGTACCATACTCATTAATATTTATGAACTAGGTACATAATAATATTATGGAGCAATATAGAAAAAATTCAAATGTGCTCGAGTTGAATATGGTACAGATCATAATAATTTCATTATGTAAAGCTCTCGATCTCGATACATGCTCAAGGATGAAGGTTTAATACTTGAAAAGGGTATGATGGTGATGAGCCTCTCCATTCATTTTGTTCTCATCGAAGTGAAGCAAAAGACGTCTGAGAGATAAACTGTGTAGCTCCTTAAGGAAGTTTTATCTTTATTGCTTCATATTTGCAAAGGTTTTAACTTATTTAAATTGCGAAGAAAAAGTGGCTATAATTATACTTAAGAAGTAGGATGAACTAGAACTAACGTTCAGATTAGAAAAAACTCTCCACGAGACTCCAAGCTGTTGTCTTATTACACTTATTAGGGAGAATCCATTGAGATTTTTCAATAATAAAGTTTTATTTATATAGTCATTGAGTTCTTTGGCCGGACGAATTGAGCAGTGGAAAAATTACTACTTACTTCCTTGAATTTATTGTAACAGTTTTTTCTTGAACTTACGATTAATTATACATTTATAATTAGTCACTTTTAATATTGCATTATATTAATAATGTAATTACTTGCATTTAATACACAATCCAAAAGTAATTAGGTATAATAGAACATTGAATGAACTGAATCTTTAAGTTAACTAAGAATTTACATTTCATATTTTATATTTATATCAATTTTAAATATTAGGATTTTCATATATAATAATATCAAATATAATGATATATATGCGATATTTCAGGATTTCGAATTTATTCTTAATTTATATTGGTTTAATATGGTTTAAGGATTAATAAGTGCAGACAGAAGACTTGTTGGGGTGATTCAAACAACTACTTTTCATTAAACATTAACATTACATCATAGTGTCGTATTATAAAATGTCTGGAAGTTACTTAAAGGCTCAAGCGTACCTTGTATCAATCATCGAAATCGTGAGTATATTATGTATCACAGTACATCAGAAGTAAAATATTTGATAAATTCAAATCATTATGTGCATTGTGCACTTTTAGTTCATAATAAACAGTAAATAAACGTTTAGTGAGTTAATAGAGTATTTTAAACTTGAATTTTTGTACATTTACTAAGTATGGTTTATGAAGGTAATTTCGATCACCCTTCTTTTGTCAATTGGACTTGGAATATTTGCAATTCAAATTATAAACGAAGATTTATTGGAGAAATTGAGCCATGATGATTCCTATTCATGGCTTATTGAGGCTTGTAAAACCCCAGGTAATTGACTTTCCTCAACAAAAACACTAAACAATATTGCTCATTCTTATTACATAATCTAAATTATCTTTAATAACTTAATTTCTATTTATTTGCTAAGTTAAGTATTGATACAATATCAATTTTCATATTATTTAATGAGTAATTGGAGATTTGTAAAATAGGAAATCAACAAGCGTCTATACTTGTAATGCCAATTTTTTATCTAATTGGGGAAATTGGGTTAGCGGCATATCTCATTCAGAGTGTCAATAATGTAAAGCAAATGCACTTTTGTCACTTTTTACATTTCTTATAAATATATTTATGAATAATTCTAACTAATGGAAGCACTTATGAACATTATTTTTGACAGGATAATTATAAGAACTGTAAAACATGGATTTCAATCACTTCGACCCTCGTGGTTGTCGGATGTTGCTCCTTGTTTGCGGCTGCTTTATATCTTAAGAACAGTTACTGGATGGTTTATGTTACCTTCTGTGCTTCGAACATCTTCACGTTTTATTCCTTATGGATTGTCAATTCATTTGTCCGAGATAACGAAGACTCGCATCAGGGATACGTAAAAGCAGTTCAAAACGACTCGTACAATAATAATAATAGTTTGAATAAAGTTTGACAACAAAGTAAAAGTATATTATATTTATTTATCTCATAAATATATTTATACTATGTCTGATGCAATGCAAAAAATATATTTTTCAATCTATAGATATGATAATCTTTTGATTTTGTGACCAAAATTGAATGTTCTCTAATTTTAAATCTATAGACGAATTGTTTCAGAGTTTCTTCATAAGTTCATATATTGTTTAACAGTACAAGATCTTTCATTTCTTCAATTGTTCAATTTACTTTGTTGTTTTCTCATTTGTTTTTTAACTTCTAATAACTGTAATGTTTTTACTGTAAAAATGTATCAAAGTAATGCTATTATTATCCATTACTGGCAAGCTACATATACAAGCGTTAATTTAACGACGCTTTACTTCATCTGTTACGTTACATAACGAATAAAAATTTATTGAAAACGAAGCGAATTTTGAAATATTTTAATTTTTTGTCATTCACAATTACATTATCCCATAATGCATTATAGTTCAAATCTATTTTTCAATCAAAATGGAAAAATAGTAACAACGTTTCTTATCATTTTAATTCATACTTCAATTTAAAAATATTAATTCAACGATAAGATAAACATTTAGTTGTGCAAATGAATGATTAATTAAAGATGTAAATACTAAGAGTTGAAGGTTCAAATAGAACATTCATTGTTCTAGGATTCTGGAAGAAGAAATCATTGCATATAAATGAGACAATAAATGGGAGTGTGTGATTAAATGAGCTTGAAGAGAATGTAAGACTTTCAAATGGGGATAAATGCAAGATGTGGAAATTTCTCTTGTTTAAACTCGGATACGATTTGACATTCCACGTAGACGAACGAGGGAAGTCTGAGACTTCAATTGCCTACTTTAAAAAATAATCATTTAAACATAAGGATTTAATTGTCATATTGCTCATAAACTTATTTACTAACCTTTTAATCTATTTGTCCTATTAAATCTACTTCTTGAATCTTGGATTAATTAGGAAAGATGGGTACTAATATTCGAGAAAAGCAAATCCGTAAGTATTGAAATTATTGCTATTTGTTTAATCATTCAAGATCAAACATCATTTAATGGAATCATTTCCTATTCAAATTACCAAATTAATGCATTTTAAAGTTTAACTAATTTAATTTAATATTGGATTTTAGATGCTCTGAAGCAAATGTTGAATTTAAATCAGTCTACGGTCAAACAAAGTGCCTCAGAACCGGTGTGGAAAATTTTAGTGTACGATCGTGCCGGTCAAGATATTTTAACTCCACTAATGACAATTCAGGAAATTCGTCAATGTGGGGTCACGCTTCACATGTAACTTCACTTTAAAGAATTTCAATTTATAAATTTTAATATTCTCGTATTATAATGAATGTTGCTGATTAAGTTGGTGCTTCGATTAATGACAGATTATTACACACGGAAAGAGAAAATATACCTGATGTTCCAGCAATTTACTTTTGTACGCCGAGTGAGGATAATATCGATAGGATTTGTAGAGATCTTCAGGTAATTTGGAGAATTAAAATAAATATCTCCAGTCAGTAATTGTCACAATGTTCAATAATTTATAGTCTCATAATCATCTATAAATTATTTATTTCAATTTCAGAGCAATTTGTATGGGAGTTATTATCTAAATTTTATATCGCCAATTCCACGACAAAGGATAGAAGACTTGGCCAACGCAGCGTGGCAATCAGATTCGGGAAAACTCATTCAAAGGGTATTTTAATGCCTCAACAAGTTAATTATTAATGATTTCCTCATTGAAATGCAATTAATAAGTTGATTATTCTTTTAAGGTGTATGATCAATATTTGAATTTCATTTCTCTCGAGTCCGATTTTTTTATATTGAAACACCAAGATGCTGAAGAAGTTTCCTTCCATGGTACTTTTCATATTTCACACTAATTATTACTTTGTAATTTTGCATCCCGATAATTAAAACCTAAAGTTTCATGAACTTTATTTTCTGTTAATAACAATTTTTGTTTTAACTCAACGACGTAAAACCTTAATAAATATTTTTGTCTCAAATAGCTTTGAATAGAGGAGATTTGAAGGATACGGATATGGAGTCAATGATGGACACAATCGTCGAGAGCTTGTTTTCTCTTTTTGCGACATTGGGTGTTGTACCTGCTATCCGTTCTCCAAGAGGAAATGCGGCTGAACAAGTAGCTGAGAAATTAGATAAGAAAATCCGCGACAATTTACGGGACCCAAGAAATTCTCTCTTTTCGTCAGATCCCCTCTCGTCTTCTCAATACACGTAATCATTGATTGCCAATTTTAAATTTAAAAAAATGAAATAATATATCCACTCACACTTAATGCAAATTAAAATTTTTCTTGTGAAGCCTAATTCTAATCAGTAAAATTAACGCTGTTTTTTAAGTGAAATTTTAATTTATGTTTAGATTTCAAAGACCCCTTCTTCTTATATTCGATCGAGGAATGGACTTGGCCACTCCTCTTCATCACACATGGACTTACCAAGCATTAGCCCATGACGTCCTTGAGTTGAACTTAAACCAAATCAAGTTTGCTGATTCTGAAGCAGATTCTCCGCAACCAGGATCGAGCAGAGGAGGTCCAAAAATGAGGTCATCTGATTTGGATGATCGAAAGGATTACTTTTGGGCTCAACATAAAGGAAGTCCTTTTCCAACGGTCGCCGAAGCTATTCAAACAGAGCTTGAAGACTACAGGAAATCAGAAGACGATGTGAAAAGACTCAAATCTACAATGGTTTCAAAAATTATTTTATTTATTTATTTTAATTAAAATTGAAATTAAAAATTTTAATTGGAATTTTTAGGGTTTGGATGGCGGATCAGAGCTTGCTGAAATTGGAGAAGACATGTTGAATGATAATACTGCTAAATTAACTTCTGCTATTACGAGTTTACCTCAATTATTAGAAAAGAAAAGGATTCTTGATACGCATACGTCTATTGCCACATGTAAAATTAAAATATACTAAAGAAATATTAAATCTTTCAATTAACAATTCAGTTTGATGAAATGCATTTTTGGTTTTATTTGCAGCAATTCTTAAGCAAATTAAGGATAGGAAACTGGATTCATTTTTTGAACTTGAATCCAAGCTGATAGGTCGTGCAGCATTGGAACGAGGAGTTTTAGACATTTTACTCGATATTGATATGGGATCTCCGCAAGATAAAATGCGGTTCTTTCTCATCTACTATTTAATGCTACAACAAACGATGCCTCAGGTACAATCTTAATTTTTTTTATCTAAATATGAAGTTCAATTAGCATGA
The DNA here is from genome assembly GCA_009869795.1 of Neelides sp. FZ-2019. NCBI lineage: Eukaryota > Metazoa > Arthropoda > Collembola > Neelipleona > Neelidae > Neelides > Neelides sp. FZ-2019. The sequence continues at coordinate 9,028 of VJMY01000185.1, forward strand.
TTTACATTCGGAAAAACTATAAGAAATTTCTCCTTTCAGAGTGAATTGGAGCAATTTACTTCAGCTTTGGAGAGTTCCGGCTGTGATTTAGGACCCATTAACTTTGTTAAGAAATGGATGTAAGTTGTTATTTATTTAATTATTAAAATTACATAATTTATTAACACAGGTTAATTTTGACTTCAAATTGTGTGTGGAATTTTTCAAAAGCTCATCGGTCGTAATTTTGTTTATTAACTTTAATCCTAGTTCCTATACAAAAATGGCTTCAATGAACATGGGAACATTATATTCTGGTACAATGAATAAGCCATCATCAATGCTCTCTAAACTCGTAACCGGCTCTTCATTCTTAATGGAAGGCGTGAGGAATTTGGTTGTTAAAAGACAGGTATACTTTGTTAATTTATTGTTATACTTTAAGTGACAATAAAATTAAATTGTCATTACGTTTAAATAATAGTTTAAACAAGTTCTGGTGAAGATCAAGATAGTCTGAATCTAGAAATGAGAAATCTTAGATTCCTCTTAATTTATTCTATTTGTCATTCATTGCATTATATTTCCTGTTTAGAACTTGCCATTGACGAGATTAGTGGAGGAGCTAATGGAAGGGAAAACAACTCAGGAAACCGATGATTTCCGTTACCTCGATCCAAAGCTGCTAAAACCTTCGACAACCTCTGTAAAAGGCACCGTGTATCAAGAAGCCATAGTTTTCGTCGTGGGTGGTGGCAATTACATTGAGTACCAAAACCTAATGGATTTTTGTAAAGTAAGTTGTAAAGCTTATTGGTCCCCACTTGTTTGTTTGATTTCTTCTTTCAAACCTTTGGGGTTCTATAAAGTTCTCAAAATGGTCAAAATAGCCTGTCATTTGGATTATTATTGTTAAATTAACTTTTAAGAGAAGACAACTAACATTCCTTTGTGAACAGATGAAACAAGTAAGTGGCACTCCTAAGAGAGTAATCTACGGCTGCACGACTTTAACAAATGCTAAGCAATTTTTGAAACAGGTTTGAATTTTATAAATCATTTTCTCATATGGTCAACATGTTGTAAAAGAAATAATGCCATTTGAATTTATAACTTAATTTAATGTCTCTTATTAATATTCATTAGCTCGCTTCTCTCGGAACGGAGCTGAGATGACGATGAATTCCAAAAGTGCGAATTACAAAGTTGAGAAGAAACGTCAATTTTTAATTTTCATATCCTTTTATATTCACATGAGATTAAATAAGAAAAAATGATAAATACATTTTAAAAATATAAGCATGTCGTTGCATGGATGAAACTTAATATAAGTGTAATCTATTCAAATTTTTTTTATTTAAAATCCAATCAATCAAATAGAATATATCAAAAAATAATAGATATAAACAAGAAATTCCTTGTATAGGCCTTTTATTATTAATTAAATTTTTAATTCCTTCCGCATGAGAATCGGTTAATTTATTGTATTAAGTTTAGTAAAAGTAAAACTACCTGTATTTCATAACTATAAAGAAATAAAAACGAAGGTGAATGGATCAATTAGCAAAGTTTGAACCCAATGTTCGGCTCCTCATTTATTTCCATTGTTGGATGTTTGGGTGTGAAGGGGAGGGTTTCGGAGTTTGACTGGATTCTCCCCTGTTTGAGTCTTTAGATTCCGAGTGGGGCTTCTCTGTGAGGTGCGGTGAAGAGGAGGGCTGAGGTTCCAAATCTGCATTTCATCATGAAGTGCCAAAAATCTTTGTCGGCTGACTCGGGCTGGAAAAGGGCTGAGAAAGCGAAAACGTGTGGCCGAGTTGGAATCCGTGTGGAGATGACTCGGGGAAAAATGTAAATCAGACCGGAGAGGGAAGCAAAGACAATAAGTCACATATTTCGGCACCGACGAGAATCATAGGGCCAGGAGAAGGAAGGTGAAACAAAAAACAAGATGTGTAATTTTCAACTTCTCCAAATTACTGTCATTTGTTGGAGCGAACGTTGGTTTCCTTCTCTCCGTTTTCTCCTTTCCGCTCCTCATCGGCCCTCCTCATTACTTCTCGGCCGGGGCAAATGACGAGGAGTGGGGAGGAACGTTTCGTGATCTCCAGGGTTCTCTGTAATGGAGACGGAGCCGAGAGCCGAGGGAACAACGGAGTTTCCTAACTAGAGACACGACATCCACCTGGAGAAACCACACGGGAAATTGCACCAGAGACACACTGCCTTCGAATACCTTCATGCTCCCCAAATTACACCTTTTCCCACTCAACATCCTCCTCCACTCCCGACACAAACACTTCAAAAGACCAATCTTTCATGTTTCAGGAAACTTGGACCGATTACTCAATTCTCAAATACCTATTCTCTAACTTGTTCGATGTTCAACAACGAATTTAACTAGGGTTTGAAATCTAAAAACATGTTATAAGTTCATAAAATATATTTATACTATGACTTTTCATGACTTTTCATCTATATTTCATCGTCTGTAACTTTTTACAATTTTTAATTGTAAATCGTAATTTGTACTACTAAATAATAATAATTTAACATAATATGAATTTATAATATGAGATTTATAGTTTTCTTAGAATGCCAGATTAGGATTTTACACAGGATTCAATGATGAATGAGGAAAAGTCTTTATTATTACTTTGTGTTAATTAAGCCGGATGAATATCTGCTTCGTTCAAGTACGAGCTGGTTCTCACAGTCTGTTCTTTTCCTCATATGCTGGATTGACGCAGTGAAGACCTCATCATCATATCCACTCTAATTAATCAAATGTCCTGAATGGATCTTTATGCAAATGTTTATAAAGATCATGTATTTATCACGAAGGTTTCTATACTCCAAGATTCCTCACACAGTTCGACCACCTCAGCAATGCTGGATGCCTCATTGGAAGTTCCAATATGAAGCCAATGCTTTTGTCTCATTCCATTTCCATACTGGTTGAAGGGAGAGAATTTAAGATCGTGCTAAATTCTCCTCTTACAATTCCAATTTACATGCATTCTCCCCGCAATGAATGAATTTACTTCATATGTAATCCCAACACAGGAATCCCAAAGGGGAATGTTGAACATGGTGGTAGGGAATTGATGAAAGGTCGTATTAGCTCATATCCATTGGTTCAGTCCTCTAATGACGCTTGTGAATTGGTCAAAGAGGCGTTTGAGCAATTAGTACAGTTTTCTCGATGTGTTCTCGGGGTACACATATGGCTCATTACCACCTGTTTAGGATCCTCGGATTTGAAAGTGGGAGGCTGAGAGAGCGAGCTGATAATTGATTAAGCGAGAAATAATGGATGATGGCGGATGAGAGGATGTTGACTCGCACGGCCGCCGTGCGGGCTCATTTTCTCACACAAGGAGAAGCTGTTGTAGGGAGGAAAAAAGGAAGGCCGGGCCAATGTATTGTTTTCTAGAGGACCAGCGAGGACGAGTAAAAAACGGAACAGTCACTCGAGATAAGGAGGCAGAGGTGGGTAAATGAGCCAGGGCCGCCTTACGACCGGAATTGACTAATTTATAATGAGAAGAAGAGGAGGAATGCCGAAGAAAGCACTCGAGGACCATGAAGAGCCATGAAGAGTCAGCCAAGTGGAGGGAACAATAAATAATTTTTCGGTGGATGGTCCTTTTATTTGAGCCCCCTCCTGTTCCAGCCCACTTCCCTGGTTTCTGTTCTGGTGGATCTCTGCGAGAGAGCTAAGGACCCAAAATTGCTTGTTGATTCTCCCATTCTCTCCGCTTTCTTGGTGGTCCGCTCCTCATGAGCCGCCGAGGTCGAGTAATCTTTCCTCACCTGTACATCCAACACAGATGAGAGAAAAGTGGAGGAGTCCCATAAGGGCCCACTCCGCCCATTGTTACAGTGACAACAATGAATCATAACCCAACAACGCCGGACCCAACAACACAATTCCCCGACATGACTTTTATTATCCATGAAATATGTGTGTAAAGTAAGTAAATAATAAAGGTCCATTTTTCATGAGTGTCAATGCATGTGTTGGAAAGGGCCGACCCTCGACGTCTTTGCCTCCTTAAGACATTTGTATTAAGTCCGCCACGGATTTAATGAACCCTCCGCCGTTGGACGAAATGAACAAAACAGTTTTCACATTATTAAATTGCCTTTATTCATATAATTCTCTCTTCTTTGACACGAGTTATCATTATGCTTTCGATACCTCTCTCTGGAACGTCAATCCTCATTTATAACAATCAAGAATAAGAATAGGTCCTAACAAATTACAATTACTAACGATAAAGAGCATAATCTTATTTCTAGTCATAATATATACTTAACTATATTTACTTATTTAGGTATTACAACAAGCTTACTCATCTATTATCACATGAAATTTATGTAAGTCTCTTCTTACACTATTTAATTTACTCATAAAAAGAGGAAATCTCTTTGATAAGAATTAGATTTACCACTGAAGCTTATAATCTCATCATCATGCATCAAACAAAATCAAGAAAATTAGCTATTATTCAATTACAATCAATATATAAGTTAACAATTTATAATTATTTAAAATGACCAAGAGTTTCTTAATTTAACAAAGATTATTATTCATTCTATTCATTCCAGACGATTTTCACAATCACGAATCTGTATTTATGTGGTTGAATACGAAAGAAAAGTTTCTTTACGATTCTTACCTAATGAATTACTTACGCAAACAACAATAATTGAATAAGTGACAGAGAGGGAAAGTTCTAGGTTTGATTTTTCTTTTTCATTATAACGAAACCTACATGGAAGAGCAGGTGAGATGATGAGATTGTCAGACTTGATTCAGATCTTAAAGTGAGGATCCCACTTGCTTGCTCAGAGACTACAGCTCATTGCACAGCATACCTTCACGAGACAGAGAGAAGACTAATTTAATGAGAAGTGAATGGGGCGAGGAAGGTGAAAAATGAGTTGTTGTTTTTTGTAAAATGGAATTTTGAGAATGAGACACTCCGGAGAGTGAGTCTGTGTGTAGAAGAAGGGAGATAAGAGGGGAAGCCGTGAGGAGTTTAGTAATATGTAGAAGGAGCAAAAGGATGAGACCTACAGAAGAGAAACGAGTCATGTAAATCCTGAAGGACCCAACGGCAAAAAACAACACAAGGGTACTTCTTATTTCTCCCTAATGAGATTTAAATGAAGAGGAGGCTAATAGAGCGACTTCAAATGTGGAACCTCATCAAAGAGGAATAAATCCTCGTTTCTGAGGTAAAAAGAGTTACACAAGGGAGCCTGGAAAGAGTGAATAGTAATGAGAAGGGCCCTCTGATTTATCTCTCAAGGGATCCTCCACAACTCCTCCTTGCCTCCTTCTCAAAATTGAGTTGTTCAATCCTCCATGTCAAACACGGATTTTATTATTTTAAATAAAGCTTTCAGAGTGTGTGTGTGTTTTAATTAAATACTTGACGAGCCTCGTCATAATTCCTTATTTCATTCTCCTCAATTTATGTTTAATTAAATCAAATGTATGATGTATGATTAATTAAATATATAATACCTTTGTTTGCACTCTACATTTTTACGTCATTATTAATATTTATAATTTCTAAATTCTAGTTTATTCAGACCTTCTCCTTAATGGCACATTAGTCTTAATTAATCATACAGAACATACTTACAATATAAGTAGCCTCAAATAGCCTCTTTCTTTGCAAATCATAATCAATGAAGTGGATTCATCGAGTTATGGAATTAACCTACGTAGTAAAAATGAAATATATATTTTCCAAAGTTCTAAATATAATACCTTATTTTTTAAAAACAATCATTAAAACAAACGTAATACTTAAATCTCCAACATAATGTACAGTAGACTGTACATACGGAAAATATGAGAATTTATATTCGACAAATACAATTTTTATATTTACAAGATGAAAATCTACATACTTTTTTATATAAACAAAGATTAATCAATATTTTGAAAAATATTAGGATCATTAAAATAGCTGGCGAAGAGAAGCCCAACAATGATGTCAAATATGATAATGTATTTTGATAAAATAGTATTATGTGCATTTATAAAAAGAATATTTGAACGAAATCATCCCATAATACGATTGGAATCAATCAACTAATTCAAAAATAATTCTTTTAATCAGAGTGAGGAGGAAAGATTAAATAAATCTTACAAAATAAAGAGCCTGGTAGGTTAAAAGAAGCTTAAGAACGTAGAAGTATAATATTGTAAAGGTAAATATTACTTACATTCATTAAAATACTGACTAAAATGTTGTTAAAAGAAGAGACCAGTTCACAGGTCAAATGTTGGTGGTCAAGTTTTAAAGTGTTGGCTCAGCTGCAGCCACAGGCGTCCACGACCATTTCGTTGTAATTCTTGAGCACGACCTTGTCAGACGAGTCGTTGTAGAGGAGGGAGACGCTCGAGTATTTGGTCGGGACGCAGCACGGCGGCGGAACCAACTGCGGGTTCATGGAGTTCACCAGGGCTTGGATCACGGCGTGGTTCGTGGCGTTGAGATGATCCGCCATGGGGAACGGACACTCGCCGGCACAATGGAAGGCCTCATAACCTGAACAACCATTTACGCCATTAGCTAACTAGCAAGGAAAACAATCAGAGACATTTGAAGGGAAGTACTGTTAGGCGCGTAAGGTGAGGGGGGGTATTAGTCAAGGGTTGAGTTATGTAAAATCCAAAGGAGGTACATATCTATGGGAGAATCGATGATGGCGATACACGGATAAGTTCCGTGTTGACCAAATTGCTGAGATGTGTGAACAAGGGAGAAAGATAATTGAACCAACCTGGAGGAGCCACAATCCAGTCATTCCAGCCAACATCGTTGAAGTCCACGAACATCCGATGCTTTGAACACAGATTCCTCTTTCGATTCTTGTTCCGATGGCCTCTCTTCCTCTTCCCACCACCACCACCGCCACCGCCCTTATTCGCGGCTCGGTAGTGTCTCGAGAGCGTCTTCGCGTTGCGCTGTTTTCTCTGGCGCCCATCGTCGGAGTAAGTGAAAAGCACCGGGTCTTCTTCGAGAGATCTGAAAACATTCATCGTTTGAAATCTAACTAGCAAAGAATCTTTTTATTTATAACTAAAATGATACCCACTTATAGTATATAACTCAATAATGACCAATTTCTTTCTCACTTTCATGAATAGGGTGGAAACTCTTAACAATGAGCATTGGGAATATCATTTTGAGGATTACAATTTTGATCAAATTAGCAATAAATTATACTGAAATAACAAAGATGTTAATATGGAATAAGATCAAAATCTACCTAATAAACTAATAATAGATCATTAAATGAAACGAATTTCATTATATAAATTAAAAAATTCAATTGGCGTTCTTAGAAAAATCATCGTTAACATTTAAAAAATTATAAGAAAGGCGACTTATAATGAAAGTAATTTGTAATGAGCTTACATTGAAGATAAATCTCTCCTAATTCGGACATGGCGGGCGGCGGCTTCATTAATGACTTGCCCATCCGGGTGAATGATTTGAATAACAAGGCCATAATTTCTCTTTGGCTCTCTCTTCCATCGGAGCACGGCGGGGAAAACGTCGAACGTGAGCCAGAGAGAGGAGTTGGCTCCTTTCCTCAACTTCACTAGCTTGGAGTCTATGGGGTACATGATGGGGTCTGGGGAAGGGACCGTGCCCGGTTTAGTCCTCGGGGGTTTTATCACATCGTTCACTAACACTCTCACATGGGGAAGGTTCCTCTCGAGGAGAACCTCGCTCTCGTTTCTATTGAACACTAGTCTGAGCTCCGCTCCCGTTAACTCCTCTGACTCGGGGATCGAGTCGAGGTCGAAGTGGATCCGATGACCCCAACCAACCTCTGGTTCTTCTGCAAAATAAAAATCAAGACATATTTATTACATGCAATACATGATAAGTAGCGATTGGAGGATTTCCCTTATCACATTTCGTCTTCTCTTGTTTGACTGTTCCTGATTGTGGGAAAAGGTCAATATTTGTCAATGAGGGTGGAAAAAGAAATTTCTCACTCACGGAGGTGGTAGAAAGTGCGGACCGTGTTGGCCGTCCGCGTGTGCCGCCCAGGCAAATTGAGATTCGTCGTCTTCAACTCGCTTCCGCTTTGAGCCTCGTAGAGGTCAACGAGGTACTTGGGAACCTGGAAATTTCCAAATTTCTCCTTTTTAAAACCTCATCATCATCATCATCGTCCTGATCTGGAGAGAATTTGGAAAGGAGAAGGAAATGAGCTCACCTTAATTGTTTTTCCACTCTTCTTGGGCCTGGTCTTCATTCCGAATGCCTTCAAGAACTGTGATTCTAATCGGGTCAGCACTTGCGGCTCCACTGTCCTTGTCACTTCGTAATGACTATCTGAAGCGAGAAAACACGGCCATTAGGATCGATTCCAAGTCGTTTGACTCACATCAGAGGATGGGTATTATGATGAATGCTGTTCTGGATTTGAACCTCCTTGTTTATTTATCTCATTCTCACTCATTTTCCCCTCCGTTTATGACACTGGTCCATTAGCGAGGGAGGACCGGCGGACTCAAAGGTCTCCTCCGCATGGAGAGATGAGGATGGGAGATAGAGAGATTCACAAGAGAAGACTCACCTTGAATTTCTTCACTGGCTACTGTTGAGAGGAAGGGACTTGTGCTCGAAACGATTAGAATAGGTAAAAGGGCAAGGAGAATCAGAAGTTGGTCCAGTCTATGAGGGAATGGTTTTAACGCAGCCCACGACCTGGAAACATTCAAAAATGTAAAATGAGATTTTTTTAAAACTTCGTCTCCCGAGATCCTCTGGTCAGATATAGTTTTAGGGAGGAAGGGCCAAGACAAATCGAGGGCCCGGTTCATCAATCTTACCTGGGAAGGTGAATCATTCTGGAAGTTTTCCGATCCAGGAGATCGAGAGCGCTGAGGGAGTTCCAACCAACGGAGTCGCTTGTCCTCGAGCTTCACTAAAACTGATTGATCGCGCTAAGTTCTCGGGGGCTCACGGGGGCAGTGCAGAAGCCCGGATGTGGGGAGGCCTGAAGCCCATGCCAGGACGAAGTCAAGTCAGAGGTTCACTAGTCACATGACGAGGCGGAGGGCCGTCGTCGTACACTCACTTTCACAATGGGGCGAAGAGGGTCTAGTCACTCCAACGGACCAACATCCTGTGAGACGAGCTGTGAGATGAGCTGTGAATGAACGCGAGTGTGGTAGTGGAGTGGGGCCACGCTGTCTGAGTGGACTCCCTTCTTCCCACCCATCGCTGGTCTTCGGCCAGCTCGGTCCCTTCTTTGGCTGACCCCTTCTCTCTTCTGGAATTCACTCCGACCCACGCTATTTGCCTCACATATCTCTCTGCACTTGGAGGTGGGAGAATGGAGCAGCGTGTAGTGGCCATACGAGCCTCATCATTTCCGCTCCATATTCATGCCAAGGAGTCGGTGAGTTGAGAAAGTCGTAAAAGGGCCTGTGTGAGAGGAGGATCCGAGTGAGTCGTCTTGCTATCTCTTCCCTCTCGTCCCTCCTTCTCCAATAACTTGAAGCTCCAAGTGGAGTTTCCCACTCCAGAGCTCACCTTTATTTGTAAAATCATTTTGGGGAAGAAAGGAATTGACCGCAGGCCTCGCTACCCGAACCTTTCGACTCTATTTCCCAAGAAACTTGTCACAAGATTTACGATCACCTTTCCTTAAGGCTCTCCTCTGCCCTCAACGGGCTCAACCAAAGGAATGACATGGTTTATAAGTATAAATAATGTGTATAAGGATATGAGTTATAATAATAAGTTTTATGAGTCGAAGTGGGGAGTAAAGTAGTAGAAGTTAGCCTAAAACAAGACTTCAAGGATTATAGTGCATTATTGAGAGAAGAGAGAGATAGGATGAGAATTTGAATCCACTTCTCGCCCGCACTTCCATTATTCTCGGAAGAATTAAAAGAGAATTTGGGATGAGGATGAGAAAAGCATTGCACTTACCCTAGTAGTTCGTCAAGGATTATCAAGCACTTTGTCCATTACCTCAAACTCTTTTCGTCAACCCCACTTTGTCCTCCGTGTCCGACCAATCCATAAGTATAGGGAAGCATATATAGGAGATGTAGCTCGAGAGATTCAAATTCATTTTTTCACTCTCAGCATTCCACTCCCAGGGAGGAGACGAGATGAGAGTCTTGACAATTAATGACTTTATTCTGCTTGATATTTCACTTCTTTAAACCCATCATCATTATTTACTCAGCATTTATCAAGTTTTATTCTCCAGGGTCCTTCGAGAAGGGCCCTTCTTCCGCAATGAAAATTATTCATTTATTTCCCAGCCTCCGTCAGCCTCTGAAACGAAGCCGACTTTGGTTGACAATAATAATAATAACGCTCATCCCCATTGTCTGCTTCCGTTGAACAATATTGAAATTTGATACGTCATGTTCAGTCTCCACGATTTGGGATGCATTGTATTTTGTATTAAATGCTATATAAGGCTGGGGTACCTGTGTGAGAAAGCATGGAAGATATCGGTTTGGAAAAGGGACCAATTTTCAGATCATCAGGCCTCAATAGGAACTAATTCCATAATAAAAACTGTAAAAGGAAAGTCTCTTTTTTAATAGGGCTTCTTTCGTTTGGGAACTTGAATGTAAAGGGCCGGTCCTTCTTGTTCTTCTCTTTCGTATTCTTCTTCTTCTCTCTTTCCAAAATGAAGAAACAATGTTATTATTTGAAAGGTGAAATAAGTATCGCTGCCATCCTTCTCTTATTTGTTTGGAGATATAGCCATGATAAGAATCTCTGGCTGCTCAAAATGGAAAAAGACCCTTTTACCTGTGCAATGCTCCTTGGAAGTTGAAGTGAACCAACTGTGTATCTCTTATTTGATATATTGTGTAAGGTATACTATTGTAATCTTGAATAAGACTTGAGTAAATATACATGGGCTTCTTTGTCATCTAATATTTACATGTGAAGAGGACGAGAGAGATTGGAAATCAAACGTTGCGCGTTGGTTACTTTCAAGAGCGTGGGTGGGGAGTTTCAATATAATTAGAATAAGATTGCCATTGAAGCTATAGCAGGGAAGATGGCCAAACAAGGATCTTGGTCTCAAAACGACTTAGAAGTCATTTCTGTAGAAGAAATAGGAATATTATTAATGAGTAGAAGTGAAAAAATGAGGAAATGCAAATGAGGGATTTCAGGGGCAAATGGTGAAATGGTTAGAGAGATCTCAAAATTTGGTTTATTGAATCGTGTGGGGAAAGTAGGTTTTGCTCGCTTTTAAAATAAATAAATAAATGTATTCCATAAGATCATGCAAAAGAAAATGAGATAGGAACAGGATTGGCTTTTAAATAATTACAAGATTAAATTCTTGAATTGTTAGAAGAAAATTCAACTAAATAAATAATTCCTTCAATTGACCGTTGCCTTTCCCAATGGGCCAAGAGAAGAGCCAGAGAGGAGGCGACATGAGTAATTCATTGAGGAAAATGCAAATCAAGTAGACGAGTTTTATCGGGATTTATTCCATTTCATTCATGAAATGCTGGTGAGCTGCCATATGGGAATCCTTGAGTCCAACTTCATTCACAACTCTTTCATCCTTAAGCTCCTCTCCTTTTCGCAAATTCCAAGCCTCAGGTCGCGGAAAAAATGTATGTAGGAGGCGTGTAAATTCTGTCAGACTTGACGTTTTTACGACTCCTTTTTTTGCACACAAGCAAAGGAATTCTCTCCAAAGGGTTGATCCTGCATGTAAGTATGGGAAGCTCGAGAGTCGTTGAACATTATTCGCATGAATCCTGTAAGTTTGGATTGGAGGAGTCCCGGGTTTGTGGAGAAGATCGGGGTGGGTTGTGAGAACTCCCACCCCTTGGAAGGAGGATCCATGACGAGGTTGTTGTGGGAGGGAAGGATTTATGTGTGCATTTATTAAGCAAGATAATGATGAGAAGGAGCTTTGGGTGAGGTTCGCCTGAACCACGCACAAACACATCACGACGTAGGGAGATCCTCCAATGCAATATGTTCTAGAGAGATAGTCTCTCTTGAGATCATATTATCATCATCTCGATTTTTAACGTAGATCCTATCTTTGTGCTATGCCTTTCGAACATATTAGAACATGCCCAGCTTACATTGTTTGTGGCGCAGAGAGACACAATGGGCCTGAGATACTACTCTACGTACACGGATGAATTTTTTCTCAAATATGTGAGGATGCACCTGTGCTACATGCTCAAATGCTCACCTGTACCCAGGGAAGAGTGATGAAGGAGAACACCTGGTCCTCCCATCTATGTTGCCATGTACTTGGCCTCAGAGGACCACAACTCGCCTGTCCAAAATTCGTCCTAGCTCCAACTGACCCGGAATTGGCAACCAGAGCCATCCAGGCATACTGTCCACCTCCTTCGGCCGCTCAAGGAATGATCCCGAGAAAGATAGGAAATGTATATGAAGACTCCCGAGACAGCTTGGAACCACATTTTTTCCAACCTCCCCTCTTGTCACCCATCACCTCCAATGGAGAGCTCTGGAAAAAAGCTCATCTTACTCAACTCACCCACTCTCAAGAGTTATGATTATAAATACTTCATTGTCTTTTTCAAACAAGTTATTCAAATGTTAAAATCCCAGTTTGTCATTTTTAACATGGGAGAGTCTGCATTAAAATAGGCTAATTGGCCTAAAGTAAAGAAAAAATATCATTGATCTGAAAACAAACTTTTATTTTATTAGGAAATTAAATGAGTCTAACTTATCTAAATATAATAACTAATTTAGAATCTTTCAATTTTAAAAGTTAAAATATAAAAAATATTGGGCGTAAATATTTGTAAAGGAGCCTGGTTTTGAAAAGGAGAAATAGAGGTAGAAAGTTGAAGAGGAAGTTTGTTGAAGAGAATTCCACAAGAGATCTTGTATGGGCTCAAAAGAGAATGAGGATTAAATTGTCAAGGAGGAAAAGTGACAAGTTTGGGCTGAACAAAGAGGAGTAAAGTGGATTTACTCGAGGTGGAAAATGGAAGCTCGCATTGAGTCAGAGTCAACAATGGAGCGAACATTGAGAAGGACTGGATTTGTGTCCATAGTTTAATGTCAATTGTCACTCCGTGTTCTTATAGCCCTTTGTGGAGGGAGTCCTTTGGAGCGAAAGGCAAAAAATCTCTGTGAGCGTATTATTAAATAAATGGGATATCTGGGTGGAATGAAAGAGTCGATGAGACAAGTTGGAGTTGTGAGGATTTTGGTCGAACCCTCAACGGCTCTCGGAAACCTTTTCTTTCTTCTCCACACTTTTCCCATCCAAAGGCCCAACATGATGATTAGATGTCGGAAATTACATGGGTTGAGGGAATTAAAACAGAGGGCTCATTCTAAGCTCCAAAAGGAGGATGTGAGGATGTATAAAGGTCATGTAAGGGGGATTACATGCGAGGTGAAGCCTCTCGCTCATTCTATTCAACGGAGTCAGTCAGTGGCGTGAGATATCCCAGAATTGTATAACATGATGACATGATGAGAGTGCAATAAAGTAATTTGATGAAAGAGTAAGATGTAATTTAAATGTGGAAAAGGGCTCTTGGGGATCGTCGGCGTAATTATAATTTATGTAATTCATTCACTTGCTCCTTTTTTGTTCAAATCGGGATTCGGCTATTGAATAATAATTTGGAATAATTGGTTTTTTCTCTCTCCGAAGGAGCAAGAGAGTGATGAGCTGGAGAGCTTTGAATATAAAAAAAGGAATTTGAAGATGAAGAAGATGGGCTCTTGGACTCGTCTTCTATTTGCCCATTCTCAAAGAGGAGGCGGTGGGGGAGAAGAAGTGACAAGACAACACTGGGACTGTCGATGAATTATGCATGAAGCCGAACCTAAATTTTGACCGTGACGACAATCAAAACATTTTCCATCCACACCTCAAATTCAAAAATTCTGACCCTTCCATGCACGGTGTATGAAATGATCCACACACCCAAGCAATTCTCATCTCATGGTAATCCTTCCTCTTAACCCTTCTTGAAATTAGTTAAAGGAGCGAGCAAAGAGCCAAGGGATAATCAGGAGATTCGCCATGGGCAAAAGTCTCCATTTCCCCTCACACACCAGACTCAGTCCCAGCTCTTGGCTAATTTTAACCAACAAATAAAAAGTTTCCCTTCCCCCATTCCTTGCTTTATTACACTCCTCCATGGTCCTTGTGTCTCGAAGAAAGCTCTTGAGCGCCGGACCGAGGTGACAAATCCAACGTGTGTCCGATGAATGAGAGTGGGAGATTCATTGAAGGAGACAGAAGGCGCCAAGCAGTCTCGCACCTCTCAATCCCCTCACACACTCACACACTCATCCCACTCACAGAGAATTACAATGGAATGGGAAGGATTCCAATTGAGGATTATTTAGCGCTCACCTGGGCCTCAACTTCTTTCGGCTTTTTACCACCCGACCAGGTGTCTCTCTAATTGCTCTCGAGACCCAGCGCCCATAAGGGGAATCCAAACCCGCCCTCTCATTTGCCCTCTCTCCTTCAAACTCTTGGGCAACATTCCCCCTCCACCCTCTGCCCTGTGTCCAAATAATACGCAGGATAATAATGCATCTCCCATAATTATCCATACCCTTATAAATATATGTATATCCTTTGGTGTTTCACTCTCGGACATTAGAAATAGCATGTGAGTACGAGAGGGATATTGTCTTTCTCACATGGAGAACTAATGGCTCTCAGCCATTCCGCTCTTGACACACACACATTCATTAAATGAGCTCTTCAGGTCTTTATGAGCTCAAATGCTCAAACTTTTATTTATTTATATGCATAATGGATTGGGAAGATGGAATGTTCATTCGCAGCGCAGAAGAAAACCTGCGTGGGATAATTGGTGAACAAAAATGTTCGTTTCAATGTAGGAAGATCCTTCAAGAAGGGCAAATTGAATAAACTCCTCTATAATTCATTGTTCCAATATGAATAAACATTTTGTAATATTTAACCCATGAAAATCTTAAATAATAAGTGTATTCATTCATTTAGACTTGGACTTACATTGTTGTATTTGTATTAAAGTTGATATAAGTTTTATATTTATGTACTTTCAACTATATTATTCAATTCAAAGAAAGCACCAAATTAATCTAGACATATTATTTAAATGCGCAGTTTAAGGCTGATACGCATTTTAAAGTTTGCAGTTCAGTTATCCCAATACCTATCTTCTGGCCAAGCAAAACTGAACAATAAAAATCTATTTGGCCATTTTTATCATTGATGAATATGATGAACAAATAAGAAACTTTTAAAGTGAAATTATGATTGATTAAAAATTAACTTTTTTTAATCAAGGAATGTTCTACCGACTGAGTTTTACTTTTCCACCATACTTTTCTCAGTGATATAGGCTTTTGCATGTAAAAAAGCAAAGTATATAATCTGAACCTTACCTTTAAAATAAGGATAGGAATAATATATGACGTTGTGAACCTTGATGGTTAAATAAAATCGAGAAAATAAATTTTACCCATTATTTCTCATTACTTTGTGGAAGACTCCTTCATAATATATTATGTATAATCACAATTTTATCTGGAACATTCAAAAACAAAGAATCCTCACTTTCAATAGAGTCGAGTCAAAGTACCTAATGTATGAACTCTATGAACCAAGAATTATTTATTTCTGACATTGAGAAATATGAAAGAGAAGGAGTTCGATGTGTATTTAACAATGGGTTTAGGGAATGTTGTATGCGAGCTGAAAGGAGAAGTCCGGTAGGTCTTCATATAATCTCCTCCGACCAGTAAATTGAAGTCTCATGTTCGTCTGCCGCTGAGGTGGGTCATAATTTGCCGTCGAGTGAGAAAACGCTGGGAAAGGAATGCAAAAATGTCTGTTGGGGACACGTCGAGTGAGAGATCGATGAGGAGCAAAAATGTGAGGTCTTTAATGGGTTTATTGGGCCCATTGAAGGCTCCTTCACAACAGTGGCCCTTCTGTCCCTCCCTACCTTTTCTTAACACTTTATGACATTAGATCCGCTCGGCTCCTTTGCCGCGTATTGATGGCTCCTTTGCCACGTATCACGTATCCACTCCACATTGTCCACATTCTTCACCGCCGAGAGACATTGACCAGCAAGAGAGACAAACGAGGCTCGAATGTATCGCTTCCAAGAACCATCAATGAGTTGCGACGTGGTTGGCCTTTGAGAGAGAAAAATGAAGAAATCAATTTTACCGCCCGCCACCTGTCATACCGTCCATTAATACATACATGCTTTTCTACAAAGATATTCCAAGAACAAGAAAATACAAGAGAAATTTCATTTTCTACTGGACCTCCCAATATTGACTCTTGTAACTATATATTATAGTCATATGCACATAAATACTATATTATACTCCTTGTATGTTAAAAACAACTATTGTCTTTTCTTGAGAACAAGTATATCCTCACAGGTAGGTGTATATGAGAGGAAATAGAAATGCATAATGCATAAGAATGTAATTTGTTGGTTTAAGAGTTTGATTCATGAACCTTCTGGAGAGGTGGATGGAAGTGAGGAGGAATTTATTGACACTTGACATGAGAGGAGGTGATTAAGAGACTTGCGAAGGGAGATGGGTGAGCTAACTGTGTGTGGCAAATATTTGAGATGTTTGTGTTGGGCCAGGAGAGTGGATAGTTATCTGGGGCTGTTCCGGAGGCGGAGGGCCAAGGGGCCCTCAGAAGGACGAATGGCCTCTTCCCTTGGTGAAGGAGATGATGACGTTTCCTGGGTGGTCAAAACATCAAAACCCCCGAGAGCTCTCTCAGAGCCTCGCGGCCTCGGTACAGGACAACAGCTTCATACATGATTCTTCCATTTCCATTTTCTTGTGTGTGTGTGCGCTGGAAAGCCGCCCACCTGCTGCACCTCTAAAAAATTGGCCCACCTAATCGTCGAGGCGGACCCTTGGGGGTTCTCCAAAGATCATTCCTCACCTGCCTCCTCCCAAGCTCATCCAGATCCATGGACAAGGCACAAGTCCAACTATTTGTTTTCTCTCCCCGAGACCCGGGCGGCCCCTCCAACAACTTCATCTTCACCTTTGATCCCATCCATAAAAATAATCACAGGCTCTGGTGAGTTTCCTCCGACTCCTCATTACCCCCACCACTTCCCTCAAAATAGACCACTTGATTTCATTTCTCGGAATCTCAACCCTTCACCTCCAATTACACAGAGCCAACTGAGCCTCACGAACTTCGAGATCACACGAGATTCCAAGCTCGGACTCAAAGATTCAATCCTGGGACTCACTTCGATCAACTTCATTTTACACGAGGGAAAATCCCGTTGATGATGGATGACAAAAAATTGGACAATTGGAATCTTCTTTTCTATTTACTCACAACAGAGATAAAAGATCATTAAAAGTGGCAATGATAGAACTTCTTATCTCCTTTCGTCTACCATTAATTTTTTTACATCAGTATGGACGGACATGTGATAAGGCCAAGAGATTTTTCTTTTAGCATTTGATACTTAGGTTAGGTATACTTAGGTTTTTAGGATTTGATTACATGCACTGTGACACTATTGTCTCTATATTAATCTAATCTATATCAATATATATATATATATATAATTTTTAATGCTATTTCAGTAATCATTAATAAACTATCATTTAAATAATTAACACATTAAATATTATTAAATATCTATATTTATCTACTGTACAAAAATTATTAAACAGTCACATAACAAAAGTATTAAGTTAGACAGTTAAAGGTAATTACTTATAATACATAAAGATTGATTTTTTCCATGTAATTCTATTGAAGTGCAATAGGTATAATATGAAGATTATAATTTCTCAAATTGAAATACATAATAAGAATAGGGTTAAAAAACGCTTGCATCATAATTTCCCTCTCATGAGGAGAAAACACTGGGATTTTATTGTTATTTGTACATAAGATAAGAATTTGGGCTGGTTGGAGGGGAATTAGGAGGCCAGAAGACGAGCGTGTTTTGCCGTGTATGACTATAATTACAAGTTTTTTGAGAATGGGAATTATTCTTTACGGCCAAAGTTATAAGATGAACATTATGCTCTTGACGCATTTACAAGGTACTCTAAAAGAGATAAAAATTGAAATGCAGGGCGACCAAGGAACTTCTTTCCCCTCTCGTCCCCATCTCGTTGGTGGGAAAGGGCGAGCTCTTGAAAATTCTCCCTTTCGCCTTGAATCAGCAATTAAAAATGGACCAAAAAGTCGCAATAAAATGAAAAGAAATAAAAACGGAAGATTTGAGAAGAAGGAGAACAATAAAATTCCTTTCGGCTAGTAAATCTCAGAAGATTAGACAATGCGGCCTTCTATGTGCAAGTGTGTAAAAGCCTTTATTATAACTATTCGTCGTTATGAGCTCTTGGTCCATTACATGTATTCCCCAGAGGAGTTTTAAAAGGGATTTAAGTGGTCTTTGTACCAAGGATCATCTCCACGTATCATCAAGTGAGCATTCGTTCTCTTTTAATGAATATTCATAAGATTCCTCTCCAGTCCTCCTTGGACCAAAGGGAGAAGAATATTAAAAGCTCACTCGGGTAAGTACCCCATTATGTATCATTTGACTTTTCTCTTTTTGTCCATCTCCATCTTCTCGAAAGTTATTATCAGGGGTGTAGTGCAAAGGAAGTAATTTATTTTATGGGCCAACGCTCATCATCCCAAAGGGCTCCTGATAAAGACCATTAAATGGGAATGGATTGGCCCAATTGAAACCATCAATGGGGATGGTGATATGACCTCCGAGTACTGTCACGAGATTAATGAGCGATGCGAGATGGAGAGGGATCTACAGATGTTAAAGGGTCTTAATGGAGCTCCAGAGGGTACTTACCACAAATCAGCCGGGATAATGCGACCCCTTGTAAATTGGCCGAAAGGAGATGAATTATCAAAATAAGGCTCTCTTCTGTCTCAGGAAGGTGAGCGATGATAAGAACGACCCTCTCGACGTATCTCCTACTCATCATGAAGGTAAAACATTCTGGAAGGAATTCGAAGGAAAATTAACGTTCGCCTCGCTCTCTCATACAAGTGGAGAATGTGAGATAAGTGGAAGAATGGATGGAATTAAACGGAGAGAGATGCAATCCGAAATCCAGGTGGAGTGGGACACAATTAGGATTTCTCTCTCGAGTGGTCAAGAATTCTCCTTCCCTTCACCGACATTCCTTTGAAATGACAGGAGCCTGGGCTAATTGACGACATTCTCTCATCGCATCCTCCTCCAGCCCCATCCTCATGACATTATGGGAATTGAGAGCTGGGTGAGTTTACAGCAAAGGAATGAGAGGAACAAGAAAGAGAAGAAGATACCTTTCCTAATGGACCCAATACTTTCCCAAAAATGTCGAACGGAGAAGATACGAGAGAACCAAAAACAAAAGATCCCTTCGACTCCACCAAGATAAGACTCAACTTGGGGCCTTTTGGAAGAGGAAGACCAGCTGGACTTCTTTTGGTCGTTTCTTTTCCAGAGCGGCTTTTGCTCAAGAGAAGCACAAGAAGAGCCATGCTTGGAAGAGGCTTTCTCTTCTTCTGCCTTGCTTCACTCCCAAGCAAAGGACTTCGTAGATAACTTCTTCTTAATCCCACCTGGCCGCTCAGCTCTGGACTTTTGACGTCCAAATTATTAATCTTTGAATGAAGAGTAATGTTCGGGAATTTATTCTTCCCCGAATATCACTCCTGATGGGCGAACATGAATTACTCATCTTTTACCGACCGGCCATTCTCTTTGTTCTTCCGACTCGGCATGACTTTTTCCATCCGAGAGCCTTGTTTCTTGTTCTGCGAGGAGTTTCCCTTGTTTGATCTTCTTGCACTCGGCTCTTGGAGGGAGACCAGAGCTCGGGGAGATGGACAGGTGAACTTCTCCGCCTCTTCCGTTCTCCCACCGACCTGTCAAGACCAAATGCCAAATCAATTACTCAAATCAGGAGCAGGGCCTTTTTCATACTATACAATTAAATACTACTTACCCTCGCCATTTCCTTACATTATGAAGACTTATGAGGAAGAAAAGTCAATTTTTCATCCCTGTTGGAAAGGATTAGGAAGGGGAATGATGAACGAACGTTTCACTCTCAGCTTTTTAATGCTCCCTTTCATGTAATGTGAGGACTTCCCTCTTCTCACCGAAATACTGAACTTGAGTTTCAATGGAGTTTTGGGTTAAATACTACTCACGGTGGGTTGATTATATGACAAAAGAGTTTTACTATAAAGGGGATTGCGAATGGGAACTGGGCAGGGGATTATTGAGTTGTGTTCATTTAAGCGGAATTTCTATATATGAATCATACCAATTTAATTATTTTTACCTGAAATATGGAAATATGAGGAGAATATGATGAATTTCCCCCAAAATCATTCGAGTGGAAAGAATTGTCTTTTTCTCATTGAGTATAGATATTGATGATCTATAGATATTATTGTTAGCTGATTCTCCCATTTTACTTTTTGATCAAGTTTATTCGATCTGTTCGTCATAAATATTGAGGCATAATGTT
This sequence comes from Neelides sp. FZ-2019, assembly GCA_009869795.1. NCBI lineage: Eukaryota > Metazoa > Arthropoda > Collembola > Neelipleona > Neelidae > Neelides > Neelides sp. FZ-2019. The sequence continues at coordinate 29,589 of VJMY01000185.1, forward strand.
TAATAATTAATATTTTTAATGAATGCTCTTGTATCATATTTTTTTATGATCATTGATCAATGATTTTGGGGGGAAATGTTAGTTTTAGCATAAACATAGGTGCAATCTAATTCAAATAAGTAGGATTAGGGAAAAGAGAGATGAGTAATATGAAAAACCCAATATTTATGCTTTTTAATGAAAAAATAAGAACAATAAAACCATATTGTATTGTGAATCTAACGAATTAGTGTGTATCTTAAAGTCGTTCGTTTTATTTAAGACATTGAAGTGTAAAGTTAATTAATTGTTAATAAAAAAATATATTTTATATTTAGAATTATAAATATAATGAACGGCGTTAAAGTATGTAGAGGTCTTATCCCTGTGGTTGACCTTTGTATGAAGGAGGCAGGGGGCTCTTTTTGAAATTTACGCTAAGTTTTATAAACCTTAACGCCGTTAATTAAGACATTAAAGTATAAAATAAAATAAATAACTTTTAATTTTTAATTTAATCAGGAGCAGCCTTAAATTTTGGATGGGCAGTTTAATTATTACTTGGGGGAAATAAGATACACATACTAAATTAGTACTCGGTACGCTACTGTATTTAAGAAGTAAGCTGTTGATTTATTAATTAGCATCAAATTCACAAAGAGATCTATTGGAATCAAAACTACATTCAGAATTGTCCCATGTTCCGTCGTTGTAAACCCAAACACAATTATTCTCTGTTCCATTAGATCGCTCTTGAGTCCAATTTGTGTAATCAACAGGAGTTTTATCTTCAAGCCAGGTGAAATTCCCTTCGTCAAACAAATCAGTTGCCGAGATCCAAACGTAAGGAAAGGCTGCATTGTGAAATGGAAATTGCTTTTCAATTTAATTAAAATAACCCATATTAATTAAATTCCAGACTTACGCGAAATATCTTGTTCGCTCATAAACTTATGAATGAATTCATTTTCTTCTTTTGATTTAATTGTGGCCAATTTCAAGCCATTCTTGTGGCAATTTTCGAGAGCTTCAGCCCAATGCATTTTAAGATTCCCAATGTAATAAAGTTTTCTATTTATTGATCCGACGTACCTTAAAGTTCCCCAATCGAACTCATCATCTTCATTTGGCTTATCTTAAATGATTAGCAATTGTATGATAAATCATTGATCGTTTTGTTTAATATAGGATTTGAATATACATAAAACGTATGAAAGAGCAGATAGTAATTAAAAAATATAGTAAAGAAAATACCTTTGATTCTTCCATTTACCTCAAAAATAATCAAGGTAAATATCACATAAGAAATTGTTTTTCTAAACATTCTCAATATTCCAAGATGAGAAGTTTAAATGCTAAATTACCAGTGAAATGGATATTCGATACCGATACAATTATAAGGAAAAATCTTACAGATGCGATACTTGATAAATAACTCAAATGTAAATAACAATTTATTGTTGGAATAACTCATTTATCATTTAAAGGTGAAGGTAAAAAAATATTTAGTTTTGGTGTATCAGAATATAAAATACATATCCAAATTATCAATGTCTAATAAAAAAAAACCTGTAATACTTTTGACTTAATAAAATAAGATTATGAACTTAGGTATATACATAAGAAGACCATGCAGATGTAACTAATATTCAATTCATCTAACAATAGCATACAGAATTTATATGAATTATTGAGGATTGGCATTAATTTGACCTTTAAATAAATACATATTTTGGAATAGCATTTGATGTATTTGCAATGCAAAAATACTAACAATAATAAGATTCAAAGACATGAAAATTGTAATCAAGAATATCTTATGTTTGAATAAACTTAACAAAGCACACATTTCTGGAAATGAAGATTAAAATGCAAAAAATACTTATCAGCATTCAGCATATTTTGTCGATTATAAAGCATAACGAAAAATAAAGTCAGATAAGTATAATGAAAATGGATAATGGCTAATAAAACTTGTTTATTGCATTGAATGTCCCAATGAATCACAAAGTTGGAGATTTTTCCCGAGATCCTCATAAAACCCATATTAGATCATTAGGTAATGACTTTTTCATTTTGATCATTAAGTAGATTGAGGAAATTAAATGCACCATGTCAAAAAATAAAATTGAGACTCGATGTTTCCCCATTGCAGTTGGTCAAATTGGCAAATAGGGCAAAAGACAAATCGGATGCCATTTGGTCTGTCTGTTTTATTCTTTTCTCATATAACGAGACTTGTACGAAATATATTTTATAGGAAAGAAAACGCGGAGAAAGGAAGAAAGCAAATAGCAAAGAAGGCTCAGCTCCTTCTTCTCGCCACTCAGATTGAATTAATCAATTTCTAATATACACCGACTTCTGTCGGTTCTCCCTATTTTTACCCAAAGCACACAATGACTGACTCTTTCATGTATACCAGTTTCCGATATGTAATATAATGAACACAGCGCTGGCGCTTTGAACGCTTTCGGCCGATTTGCCCTTCTCCTCCCATACATCGATCCTTTATTAGCCGACTACTTATGATATGAATGAAAAGACCTTTTCTCCACTCATTGGCATTTGAGCGAACGAGGCTTTTTAATCAACTCTACAAGTCTCCCACTTTGCCTCCTTGCTCTCATAAAAGAAGAAAAGTTAAAAGTTTGAACTCATAATCCATTTACGATAATCATAACTTCATAATTGATCGTCAATAAAAAAGGAAAGTTTTGTCGCAATCGCAAAATGCCTCATTTCCGGTAAGAAAGTCTACACCGATACTACACGCCTTCAACCTCTAATACACCTCCAAACTTGCTCCTATATAATCAACCAGCAATATAACGTTGTTAAAATCAATACCAATTTTGAACAGTTGACAGTCACCGTTTATATTCCCTTTTCTATGATTTAGGCTCGAGACGAATGTAGAAAAGGAAAAAATTCCTAAAAACTTCATGAAAGAACTTTCTTCTCTGCTTGCGAAGAGATTCAACAAGCCAGAAGCAGTAAGTCGCTCAAAATTATAAAATATTTTAAAATTCTAATTAGCTAAAGTTTATTTGAATATCTTCAACTTCAGGGGTAATTAAAAAATTCCATTAAATCTATTATTATTTATTTTAAAATTAAATAGTACATCTGCGTGACAGTGATTCCAGATAGTCCGATGATTTGGGGTGGGAATGATGATGCCTGTGCCTTTGGACGACTTATGAGCATTGGGAAGTTGAGTCCAAATGATAACATTAAGCATTCAGAGGCCCTCTTCAAGAAGATATGTGGTGATTTGAAGATCGAAGAGTCACGAATGTACATTGTGTTTTCCAATGAGAAGAACGCCAACGTTGGGCACAATGGAACGACTTTCTACGAACTCTTCGGAGGGGATGAATAGAACTCCAATGTTTCCCTCATTGCCTGGTCAGCTTAATATCAAATTATTGATTTCAACTTTCAATCAATCATTCAAGAGAATACTTAACCTAACAAAAGCATCAAGACAGAAACAGAGCCTAACTGCTAGACTTTTTATTATAATATATGGATTATAAATCGATCATGTCTGCTTTGACAAAATTTATATTTGATAAAAGAAACTTGACGCGTGTTATTTGAGATAAATTGAAGTATAAGAAATTGGAAAATTCTACTATGTATATCCAATTATAGGAAATAGACCAAAAGGAAAAACACAAAATTGTATAGGTATAGAATTCAAAGACACATTCAAGCTATCTAATTATAAGCTTACACAATCATTAATGCTAACATTAAATAATTTAAAATTAAAAAGTACAAGAAATACAAAATATAAACTATGTGAAAACTTTAAATTAAAACAAGTTTAATTTGGGGAGAATTACATCAGGTAATGTGCAAAAATGAAATTTATTAATATGAATTATGGATAGCGATTAGAGTGACTTAATAAATGCAATGCACTGGTTGAAAAAGTTATTAGATACTTTATTATACATGAAGGTACGATAAAGTAAAAAGCACAATTACCTTGTTATATCATTATTATTAAAAAATAATAAATATCAAAGTCGTAGAATATTGGTTTTGGTCAATACAAGAAATATCATTGAATATTATGTATTTAAATAAAAATGTTCATTGCTTTAATTATATTAAACATACAATAAAAATTAAAAAATAAACAATATGCATAATTTAACATAAATCAAATAAATCTAATTACAATTTTAAATATCATTAAAGCATAAGTTTCATAATTGTGTGAAAGTGTGTAACACATGACTTATAGCTCGAAACATTATTTACTGACTAATTGTTAACACAAAAAATCAATTCGTAGGCGTTGAGAACTAAACTAACAAGAATTTCACTTAAATTATAAAGATAATGAATAATATAAGCGGAAATACAGAATAAGGTAAAAATATAAGAATAAATTTATATGGCTTAAATAGAGTTTAAATTTATAAATACTTTGAACATTTAAGCAAGGACTTACAAGTATAATTGGCAATCAAGGAATGGTTTAACAATTTGACAATTATGATATAAAAAACTAGGATAATCATGTAATAAAAACAACGTTTTTATAATAACTTTAGAGGATTTAAGTATTTAAATAAAAAATCTGCATTATACATCATAGCGCATTTTCTTCAAGTCTCTAAAATTGGTAACTGGCGTTATTTATGACTGTATTTCAAAGTACATTATGTTTAGTATTGGTATTTATATTGGTTAGGCATTAAAAATAAAAACGAAATCACAAACCTTTGACTAATAATCACTAGAATGGTAAATAAAAGAAATTATGCACATTCTTCGTCAAGAATCTTCTGCAACTCCTCCGTCTCTTTCGGAACTAATTTACCCCTATTCACAACCGGTTGAAGTGAATAAAGGTAAATTGCGAAAGTGACAATGGCAATAGCAAGGACAGTATTCAAGTAAATTGGAATCCCAAAAATGAGCCAACAAAGAACGGCCGTGAACATGAGCTCAAGGGCGCTGGCGAATGTCTTTAAAATGGAGTTGAGTTGAGCAAGGAAAAAACTTGTCGTAATTCCAATGGCAGCATTATTGAGAACAACGGCCAGGACGACAGGAGACGTGAGAACTTGTTTGAGTGATGAGAGTTCCAATCCTGCTCCAAGATTTCCTTGTAAGGATAATAAGTAAAGGTTGCAGATGATTGAATCCACATAGAGGCACGTGTTCTGAACGAGAACATGGACGGAAGCACCGGCGTCTTTCAGAAGATATTCATTATAAACTCCAGCACTTGAAGAGCACACCACCTTGAAAAAAATAAATAAAATGATATAAATTCTCAAAAGTTGTTTAATATATTATATTATATTTAATAAATTCGTTTAGTATTAATATTTTAATAGATAGATTTCCAAGAAAGCGTGTAAAGTAAAGATATACTTGGAGAAGTAGGAGAAGGATTCCAGTTGAAAGCGTAAATTGTGAATTATCATTTGAATTCGAATCAACACTAGTCCCAGTAAATGAACCAAATAATTTCTCAAATTTGATCTCTTTGACCATGCAGCCAAGGGTTAGGAAGCCAAGCGAGATCCATTGATGTTTGCTAAGCTTTTTCTTAAATAGGATCTGTAATGTTTTAAAACCATTAATTAGATATTTATCGTAATATCATAAGAAATTGGTTAGCAATTAATTAGTAAATAAAATTTAGAATCGAACCCGGTTAAATCTTATTTAAGCCAATTACCTGAAAAACAATCCCAGTCACGACAACTCGAAATTGAAGAAGAAGGAAATAAGTAGTTGGATCAAATACTGCTAAGTTTGTATAGGCCAAGTTGTTGTAAAGACAGTAAAGAATGGCAGGAATAAAGTAGAGAAAAAATACTGAAAAGTGTTAAAAGACCAATGGGTTTATTCCAAACCAAAATTCCTTTGTTTTTCTACAGATATTACATTAATTGATTTAAGAATGATTTTTACCTTTTGAATTCTTTCGCAGCTCTTCAATGAACTTACTAGGCGAGTTCCTAATCAAGATATATATGCAATAGAATCTCGATCTCTTCTTATTTAATGGTAATACAACTCTGTTTTCAATAAGATCCATTTCACATTTTCCATGAGTGATATAAAAAGGTTTGATTGAATTGAAAGCGAAAAATATTCGACAAAAATAAACATTTAAAAGGACTTTTGAAATACAGCACATGATTAAATCATTTTATGAAATGAAAAGAATTAAGCATATTTTAAATAAATTGTCTACAAACTCAACTCTGAAAACTTGAAAAGGATTCTATATTAAACAAGGAGTTGTGATTTCATAGCTTTTTTTACCATAAATTAAGAAAAGCATGCGAGAGCCCAAATTAAAAAGTAATTAAGAATAAAAATCACCTATGCATAAAAGTAACAGTTGATACTAATAACTTGATGACTTCTGTGAGAAGAACCGCAGTTACTGTATTGTAATTGTAACCCTTTTGATTGTTTTGTGAAGCAGTTACGAGAATTCCTAGATAATTTTTCAAATTTTAATTGAATTGTATTGAATATTACAATATTTTTCAAATTTTAATTGAATTGTATTGAATATTACAATATTCAAGGATTGAAATATGAATTTTAATTTTTATGCCTGTTAACATAATCTTACCCTGATTAATAAACAAGGCCATATAGAGGATGAAAACAATAAAGCTCCATTTAGTTGGAAAGAGATCGTCCCACTTAGCACCGGATGCCGACAACCCTCCCAAGCCTCCCATCTGCAAATGTAATAACAGCAATTAACGAAATTAAAAAACAAAATCATAATTACTCACCATTTTGTCTGTAAAAACTAATTGTCAATATGGTCTAATTATATGGACTAATTGTCAATTGTGCAAATATTACTTATCATTAAAATAAATAGATGTTTAATTTGAAAAAATTAAGAGTGATACAATATTCATGAATTCATACCTTGAATTTATAAAATGTACCCTACTTTAGATATAAGATAGGAGGATCAAATAAAAATTAAAGCTTCATCCTGCTAAAGATTGTTAATTGTGAGTTGTTTTCTAATTAGCTAAATTAAATTAACAAGTCTTTAGTAGCTAACCCTTTTGAAAATTTTCTTCCACTTTCTTCTTCTATCCTATCGTGTAAAATGTCTCAAGTTTATCAAAAGTATTTTTCTTTGAATAAATCGCACCAACTAGTTGGTATATGTATCTTTAGGGCATTCTGAGAATTTGTAAAGAAGAACAGTTTTGACTTGTTTAACCCCAGTATAAGAATGTTGAAGTTGAATGAATTTTTCAAAATGATGCATGTAAAAGTAATTCGTGGTATAAATATAATATATTCTTTATTACTTACTATACTTTCATTGCATATTCTAGGTACTTTTCAAAATTATAATCAAATAGCTCAAAATCTAGGAAATATTTTTGATACAATGCTAATATTTGAGATCGCGTGAGTTGAGCAAAATACTTTTTTGCCGTGGAAGAAGACGTGAATGTTTTGTGCTGCCAACGGGGCTGGATTCCAACGAGAGATGCAGCGCTAATGATAAATTGTTGATCTCTGAAAAGAAATAAATAAAACTGGGATTTATTTAACGAGCATGGTCAGTTGACTCAGTTTACGTTATTTCAATAAATAGAGTTGAGTATTAATGGTAGGTACTACTTTAACTATTTTAAAGAATGAACACTTAAACAGTGTCATGTTTGTATAAACATGAAAAGTTCCTTTCATTATATTGCATAAAGTGTTCAATCATGTAAAACTATGAAATAAGTATTAATCATACCTCATAAATGTCTCAGTCTTGGCAATAACACTATATGAAACTCTGCATGGTGTACACGTGTAGTAGACAGGAAGCCAGTGATCGTCAAACAGAGTAATGTCAGTTTTAAGGAGATAATTCACAAACTCTTCAAACGTTGGTTCTTTCTCTTTATGAGGGGATCCTTTGACTCGAAACTTTTCCACGATCTTCTTCCCATATTTCTTATAAAAATGCTCAGACCCATGTTCTTTCCCTTCATAGATTAAAAGATGAATTTTCTTATTATCTGTTTCATACAATGCCAATTGGTTTGACCGCTTAATAATTATATAGGTATACCAAGAGTTATGCCATGTTATATAGGATATAGATAAAATATAGGCAAGCATAACACTGAGAAATTGCTTATTATTTCTCACACCTCTTCCTGTTCATTTGAACTATCCACAGAGAGAACTCACAAGACTTACTTATTACAATTCATATCCCAGTTATGCATGTAGTTTTCCAAAATCAAGATAACTTAAACAACTTGTAAAAATGTAAAAAAAATGATAATCTGTATTATAATATACCTATAGAAGAGTTGGACAACTTGTCACGGTACGCTGAAACTAAACGCTCGAACGGGTGACGGACGACCAACAAGTTGAAGGAACTTTGAATTTCCTGTGATATGGAGAACTTTTTTATATAAATTTGTATGTTAAATTATCTATTGATCTTTCAACTTCTTGCCTCTTTAATTAATTAAATTATCTGAGCATATATAAGCTACAAAATTATAAAAAGTTCAATCTTGTACATCGCAAAAATGATATTTTATAAAGAAAGAATTTTAATTTTAATTCTAGTTTTAAGATCATTTTGCTTACATCTTTGTGAAGAATAATATTTTACTTATATTTATGATTAGTAATCATTGATTACACAATAAATATTACATTTAAAAATATTATAAAGTTGTAAGTTGTCATTTAATATTTGCCCGCTCTACTACGAGACAACCACAAGCAAACCACAATTATGACCGCGACTGGTTCATAAACTGCTGATGCATAATATTTCAAGACATAATTTTTTATGCTATGTATATATATATCAGTGTATTTTGTCTAAAAAAGCAAGCTTAAATGCAGCAAAAGTAACAGTATGAAAGGAACAATAATCCTACTTTTTACTTATACATATTATCAGAGTTTGGTAGTAATTAAATTACATGTAATTAAATTACGTAATCGATTACAAATTACGTAATTGTAATTGTAATTGAAGAAAATTTTGAATGTAATTTATAATTGTAATTTAAATTACATTTTTTAATGTGAAAATGTAATTTAAAATTACTCAATTACATTTTGTATGTATTCATGCTTCATCTATAAAAATTAAAAATTTTTGTTAATTAAAAGTCAATTTTATGGTTAATTTTTTTCAGACTATACATATATCCTATTTTAAAATTAATTGAAAAACGTTGAAATGAACATTAAAATTTTATATGAATATAGTAAATTTAACCCAGGAGATACTTTTAAAGTATTTTTAAGACTGTTATAAAAATTTTAAGTTTTAAATGTAATTGAGTAGTTGAATTACTCAAATTACATGTATTTGTAATTTGTAGAGGAATTCTAAATGTAATTGTAATTTGTAATTTATGATGAAGTTCTAAATGCAATTTGTAATTCGATTACATTTTCAATGTAATTTACCCAACTCTGCATATTATCATCGTTAACATTGAAGAAGAACAATAAAACATTATTTTCTCTATTAGATTTATAAGCATTGAATCGAGATGATAAATTGAAAACAATATTTTTACATTATACCAACTATCGACACTTGATAAATAACTCGCATTACCTGTTGTAAATCCAAGTTTTCTCCATAAACTTCTCTGGCCAACACGCTGAGCTGACTCGTTGGAGTTTTCAAGTCTTCTTCAGAGTAACCGGCCATGAGCAACATGTTAAAGAGCCAAGAGGTTGACCCAGCTTTATAGACAGGACACCAAGCTAATTTCCGTTCTCTTAAACGTTCATTATAAACACAATGTATATTATAAGTTTAGTGTTGAATAAATTTTTAACGTCCGTCTGACTCCTTTATATTTATTTATTGTCCATGTACTGACATTGAGTATTCTATCCATATCATAACTATACATATTTTAAGACTAATTGCAATATTTAAAAAATAAACTTAAGGTAAATAATTGAGCCTTATTTTATCTTTACTTTAATAATTTTATTAAATTAATTAACTAATTTATAAATATTGTTTTCGACTTACTTATTAAAAAAGAAGTATGAATATTGCGGTGTGGGAGGATCTCTTACTCTGAGACTATTTGTTTGATTCGGAAAGGAATATTCTCCCAAATGGTAACTACTGCACAAATTGTAAACTCTCTCAATCCTCCTTTGAATCTCATCTTTCACTGTCCTCATATAAGACTCTGAGTTTCCATAAAGGTCATTTTCCGTCGAGGAGTCAAACTCAACGAAGCTCTCGACTTCCAGCACTCTTTTCTGCGGCTCGACTTCCTTTTCTCTTTCCTGGATGAGCAGATCGTCCTGAGTCGAGAGATTCCAGTAAAGGAGAAACGTGAGAAAGAAGAGACAGAAGCCTCCAACGAAGAACAATTTAGTGAACGAGGCTTGGAGAAGCAGCCTCTTCATTTTCCTCTTTCTGATTAGCTCATCTTGAACAAGAACTTCCTTTTTATCCCCTCAACGACCTGTCACTGGAGTTGACTGGAGCCAACCGAGCCTCAACGTCTCTTTCACACTGGAACAAAGGAAACAATGAGAGCTAAATGTCTCAATGGTTCAAATCTCATTGAGTGGGTGACAAAGTGGAACAAATTAAAAGTCGGGAAAGAAACTCCTTTGTGAGAGAGATTGACATGTATGGCGAGAGACGTAAGTCAAATCTAAAGATGCGCGTCAAACTATGTGGGAGTGGAGAATAACACAGTGTGAGATTCATTTATATAATAGAAACTTCTTAATAAGTATTTTAATTCATTGGCACTCACCTCCCTGTGAAACTTCTCTGCAATTACAATGTTGGTTGAAGGTGTAAGATGGAATGTTCTCTCGAGTATCTTTGGCTGTGAATCTCAAGCAGTTGATTGTTCATCGATGTGCATTTGAACGAGCGAGTTCTCCTTCTCTGGTCCCTCTGCCCCTCTCGACAACTTGACTTCATTTGACTCGCTGGTGGCCTTGGCCATTAAATCTTATTGTTGGATTCCGAGTGGAACGAATTCCGATTTGCCCCTTGGCTACCATTTTCCACTCATTGACGAGGATTTATTAAAGAAAAGGTCTTCCTTCGCACGTCAGACCATATTTATATATTTAAGATAACCCAACACCTATGGATTACACTCATACACTCATATAAAGAGATTTTGAATTAAAGGTATATAAAATGAGTGTAAGATCTTATAATAAGTAGAGATAGTATAATAAATATATAAAATATAAGAGATACTATTGTCTTCCAGGTAGTTTCGGATATAGAATTCCATTAGTACGGAAGAAATTCATAAAAAGGGATTTTATGGTTTAATACCATTATATGCATTAGATATAAAAGTTTTTCTTCACGGGTGCATCATATCATCATCACTTGCACGTACTCATCTTGGCGTTTCTCCCTCTCATAATTTTCTTCTCACATAGCCGAAACTCACTCGGGTGGCGGAGTACATGGAAAGGAAGGAGAATTCCGTCATAAATGAGAGAACACCAGAACTTCACCTGATAAAAAAACCATTAATGACATTTTTACTTTCCCACAGAATAGTAAAAAGGGAGGATCATTATCCCTTTCATTTCCTTTCGTGTTCAAAGACTTGCGAAGCCCGTCTTCAATTCAATCCTCAAGAGATGAAAAGCTCCAAACTTTAAGAAACTTAACATTGACTTTATAAACTGATGGGTATAAGATAGACTTACTTTATTGTTATTTATCAGTTGTCATTTGGATTAATGACTCTCCGTGTGGTTGTTTAATCGGATGAAGAATAATAATGAGAACAAAAAACATTTAAAATTACAAGACGCCAGAGATTTTAAAATAGCCCCTCACACCAAGTTCTTTTGGTGGCTTTTATACCATTAAATCTATACATTAAAATGTATCTCAATTCTTAATTACCTCTAATTATCATTCTTCTCAACACTCAATTTAAAGTTTTAATTACATAAAAAAGTCTTTGAATTGGGGTATTAGGCAAAATTGGCTGAAACAACGTGATAATAGTAGGAAGAATTTAGATGTTCCCTGAACTGTAGAGTGTGTTCTCCTTGGTTGGTTGTACGGCAATATTCTTTTCGGTAAAGATCTTCATTGAAAATCCTTAATTCTTGAAATTTTGAAATGTAAGTTAATCCTAAACTTTAAACAGCTTAAGCCTCATTAAGAAAAGACTCCATTTATGTTAAAATTGTTATAATTTGTTTAACTACTATAATTGTTTCATTGGGTTGAATACCCATTTCTGAATACATCCGATTAAACATTTTCAAATCCCAGTGAAATCAAGTCTTTAAATTTTATTGTTTAATTGTTCATTTAAAATGTAATTTATTGTTTTAGAAAATGGCCGTGGCAGGCAAAGCGAGTTCGCTGGTTCAGAGTAAGTTGTTTACAAGTTTAGTCATTTTGTAAAGCTGTAAAATAATGAAAATAGTTGTAAAGTTCCTAATTAATTCATTGATCCATTACAGATATGATGGTTCAAGCCAAACCCAAGTTAGCCGTATTCATGAAGTATGCTAAGGTGGAATTGACTCCTCCAACTCCAGCTGACATCCCGAAGGCGATCGGAGGTGTAAGAAACATTTTGTCTTCATGGAGGACCGGTCGCTACAAGCAATTGACTGTTAAGGTAAAAAATGAACTCTAATGGTCATTCTTTAAGTCATTTTCAAATAGAATTCATTATTTTTATTTGATTTTAGGAAGCGTGGTTGAACACTTTAGTTGGAATGGAAATTGCTTTCTGGTTCTTTGCTGGAGAATGTATTGGAAGAGGTCACCTTGTTGGCTACAAAGTTTAATTTAGTATCAATGCCATTCTTGAATCCTAAATGAGTCAAAATGAAAATTCTGTAGTTCGTTATGATAAATCACTGTAAAAATGAATAAATAAACTAATGCTAAATTACAATTCATTATGCATTCTTCAAAGTAGTATTTTTTTAGAATTTATGCAATTTAAATACAATAATGGCTTTTTATCATTGTTTTGTTTATTATGTCTTTGCATAATTAATTATTTGATCATGTACAATATCTCTAATAAGGATGACTATTAAATCAATATACGAGAACCAGCTAGTTCACATAAGGTCCCAAGTCCCAACACATGCTAAATGCTATTTAACAATATTAGGTAACTATCTTAGAAAATCAGTCGTTCTCAACACTAAATTATCATATAGTATTTCCTATTTAAAATTACACTTTTATTAAATAATGTGAATGAATCATATAACTTCAAATCCCAAACAAAACCAATAGATTATACTCATTATACATTATTAATTAATATAGCAATCGTGTAAGGAATTTCCTGATTGATTAATTATTATGTTTTGCAGTACGTTAATTTATTTATAATTAGTATATTGTATATATGGCAGTGAGGTATTGTAAGGCTAGGGCACTTTTTTTTATCAAGCCATTCACTAATAAATTAAGATAAAACGTTCAAAGTTATTTAATTAATAGTCTCTATAAGTCTTGACCTTGTCTTATTAGAACAATTCTAGATCTCGATAGTCTGATTTTTAAAGTGAGCATAATGAACAATGGTGGGTTAACATTATAATATAATTATTAGGTCATATTATGGTGACTGACAGATTTTTAAGTTGATGAAATGAAAACAAAAAATTGATAGTCCCTCAATAAGTAAAGAAAGAAAAGATTTCCTTTAATTTTCTAAAAATCTAAATGAATAAAAATACTCATGGCTATTGAAGTCTGCTAGAAAATCTTTAACATTCTAAAAAGAGTTATACATATAGTGTACAAAAAATGTAAGTGGTCTACTTGTGCAATCTAAAAAAATATTTGGCTACAAGTACACAAATAACAAAGGGTTTGTTAAATTAAATTAGAAACCCGATGGCATTGATCCGTAAGCTTGAGGGAGCGAGTTAATGCTGGGAATGTCGAGTCCGAACTTTTCTTTCACTTTCATTTGCACCTCGGCAGCCTTCTTGAGGGAAGAAATCATCATAACTTCCTGGAAGGAACGGGAAAGCTGAAGAGCTTTCCCCATTGTTTCAATTGAATTCTTCAATTCGCCTCTTAAAGAATAAGGAATCAAAGGTGATTTTAAATGATTCAAATATAATTAAAATTGAATTAACTCAAGATTTACTGAATTAAAATGATTAATAAATTACACTTGAAGTTCCATTGTTCCGAGAGTCTCATAAACGAATTCGTTCTTGGGATCAACTTCTGCAATCTTTCTCAGAGCTGCCACAGCATTCTCAACATTGTTGTCTTGTTGGAACTTTGACATCACTAGAAAGCAATTAATTTATTTATTAATTTCCATTCTGATATAATTGACTTCCCTTTGAATATAAAAAGTAATTGCTAAAAGATGTTTTTATAATAGATATTAATTCAGCAACTCACCTCTATGAACCATGATAGAAACATTCTTCGGATCAATTTCAAGACATTTTTTGAAATAGCCATCAGCTTCTTCAAATCTCCGTCCTTCGATCAAGAGCTATTAAAATAAATTAATCATTATCAAAATTCATAGATTTTGATTAATATAATATGCAGAGTTATTTTGTTGTCCAAATTACCTGTCCATATAGATTATGAACATCCACTGACGAAGGAAACTTCCTCACGCACTTACTAAAGTTCTTCAAAGCTTCTTGCATTTCCGCCTGATTTCCCATCATTGCAGCAAGTCTGTAATTGACATACCATCTGCTAGCAACTGTTAGAGCAAATTCCGGGCAAATGACAGCCGCTTTGACCAAGTCTTCAAGAGATCGCTCCGTTTCACCTTTCGTAAGTAAAATCTATAAAAAATATTTAGTAAAAAAACATTAATTAATTATTTTCTTGTTTTGATTTAAATTGAATTTTTATAACATAATCAAAGTATTATACTTGACCACGATGATGGAAAAAGTCAGTGTTGTCTGGAAAGATTTCATAAGCCTTTTCTAAAGCTTCTATGAATCCTCCTTCATCCTCCATTAGAGAGTAAAACCCAGCTTTTTTAATTAGAGCACCTGCTTTGTCCTGGAAAATAACAAAGCGTTTTTAAATATATTTTTTTATTAATGATAAATATTTAATATTAATGTATTTAATTAACAAACCTCTTTTGAAGCGGCAAGGGAGTTAATGACAAAATCAAAATCAGCGAGAGTTTCTTCACGAAATCCACACTGGTAACGGATGGTTCCCCTTAAATGATGACTTTCGACTAAATATTTAGAATCTCCTTTCTCAATTTCATTCGTGCAGTATTCAACGATGTTCTCAAAGTCATCATTCTTCAGCAGTTGAACAGCTTTCAAGAAACCACTAAAGATTTTTTATAAATATTAAAACATTAATATTATTTTGAAAGATCTATCACAGGTTGAATTCATTTATTTAATTGTTTTCAATGTAATGTTTCAAACAATATATGTTTTCAAAATAAAAATAATTTGGTAAAAGTAGGAATCGAACTTTTCAGTATTGTCTTCAATTCCTTCCAAAACGGTTCTCCCATCCCACAGCTTGGTGATTGGATCATTGTAATAGGATCTTAAGAAGGAGATGATTGTATGGTTTGAAGGTAAAGAAGGTTCTTTGACACTCATCAAACGTTTGGCTTCATTCACTCCTAAAGAATTCATAAATAATGTCAATATTGAGTTTTTTAACATTAAATAATTAGAGCGAATTTAGAGTATAATTGTGTGGAAAAAACTACGATTTCTCTTCTCTTACCGAATTCTCTTAAAAATTCGTCAGCCTTCTGAATACTCGAGGCAACTGTAAATTTTTCGATTATACAAACGGCTGTTATGTCTTCAAGTGCAAGATCAATGAATCCAGTTGTTCGATAAGCATTGGCTCGTCTGTGAAACGCCTTAACGTACATTTTATTGTATTCAAGAGCTTTTGTGCATTCTTTGATGACGTCAAGATAATTACCCTAATTTGAACAAATACAATTTAATGTTACGATCTTCTATGTTTATGAAAATTAATTCATCAATGTTAAAGAGAGAATATTACCGTAAATATATAAAATATAACAAAGTAATTAAATGTTTCAAAGGGTTAAATTACAAGTTTTTCATAAACAGCAGCTCGATTTTGATGAAGATTTGCCAATTCCAGTGGATCGTCTGGAGTGAAGTCTGTGATTCCTTTGGAATAGTAGTCTAGAGCTTCTTCATATTTGTGAATTTTGAAAAGCTCATTGCCTGACTCTTTCAGTTCAAGGTATTTAGGCTTGCTCTGCGAAATATAATTAATAATTTATAAAGGACAAAGTTCAAAAATTATCCTTTAACAATATTTAATGAAATAAATTAAGGTTTTTACCACAACTGGCTTGACATTTTCTGAATGAGAATTGACACTCGTCGAACTTGTTTTTTTCTTGGTTTCTTTTGTGGTTATTTCCTTTTTTGCTTCCGGCGTGAGAATCCCATCACCTGCACCGGTTTCTCTTGTCGTTGACGGCGGCTTACTTCGCTGTCTCGGTTGTCGGAACCACAAGAAATATCCGAATCCGAAGAGAACGACTGGAGCTCCAAGGAAGATGGCCAATTGCCATTTGGGCCAAGAAGTGATTTCTTGCAACAACCCTGACTGAGAGCTTCTCGGTGGGACACGAAGTAAATTAGAACCAACAGAGCCACTGTTAATTTTTGAGAGCGACATCCCGTCTTTTTTATATCGCGTTGCTTAAATACGACTCGAAAGTTAAGTTTAATTAACTATTATTTCTACTTTTTATTAAATACTAAACGATTAAATAGTTAAAAAAAAAACTTAAATGTTAAATGTCAATATCGTTTTTGTTTTTAGGATACGAATGAACTTTTAACAATTTAGTAAAAGCGAAAGCTAAATTGATTGTTAGCAACAAGAACAATAAGATTTATCAAAACGTATTATGTTTTGAGAGAAGCTGGCTCGACTTGAGGATTTCTGCCTAAATTTGTATAATGGAAAAATTATTTATTAAACTTTTTCATTTTTTAAACGTTCGATATTTAATCGTAGTATAATGGACAAATGAATTAAATATTTTAAATTGTGAAAATTTTAGAATCCGGTTTTATTCTTGTTGGAAGCAACCTTGCCAGGAAAAGCGCACGTGTACTTGAATCAATTCCCCTATATTTTCGCTTTATAGTGAAGCTGTGACTGTATAATTCTCAATTGACTCGCTCGTGATCATTAGAGTTGCAAAAGTGCTAATTAGTATTTTATCACACACTACACACTTAAATATTACTACAGACATGTAACTTTCATATTTGGATTATCTCTTGATTTGGATATGCCTAATTTAACAAGATTAGGACGCATTTCAATGCTTCTCTTATAACGACTTTTCTCTCAATAATTTAGATTGTTTACAATTTGAAAATACATTGAAGATTTTAAATCTTCATTATATAGTGATATAGGAATATTTTGAAATCTTATTAAAAGTCATAAAAGTAATTAATCTAAAACGTATAATCAGTCAATATTGTATTTTTAAAAAACTTAGAATAAATATGACGAACTCCGAAAATACTCCACTCGGCAAATGCTTACAAATGTGTCCTGCTAAAGAAATTTCTTTGTAAGTAAAACTTAACTTAAAATGTGATCTATTTTATTTAGAATTATCTATATTAAATTATAAATTAACATTTGCTTATAAAAGTAGCCTTTTTATGATACAAAATAAATATTTTAATATTAATTTATACATTATTACACTTTGAATATAGACGAGAGCGTGAAGGGCTCTTGCATAAATTCGAAATTTCTTCCGATCCTCTTCAGCCGGAAGTGAAAAATAAGAAAAGAGGGATCAGAAATCTTCCTAAAGCCGATCCAACAAAAGTTGTGAAGTCATTTTCAAGATCTGCTGCTGGATTAGATATGACAAAGCCTGAAGATTTGCGACCGCCTCATATTTTACTTAAAACGGTCAAACATCTTTGCCACCAGTAAAATGCTAAATATTATTATCTTAATTGTCTGCCAATTATTAACTAAAGAATCAGAATAGTGAGAATTGACAATTTTAACCATTTGATAATTTACCTATATTTGTTAAAGTACATGTCTTTTTAATTATAGGGTTATGGTGAAAGACGCTCCTTTCAATGTTATCTACGATTTTGTTTTTGATCGACTGCGGGCTGTTCGATCGGATCTTTTCATTCAGCGTATTTGTGATAGAACAGGAATATTAATTTTGGAATCTTGCGTCCGATTTCATATTTACGCTTCATTCCGGTATTATAAAATAATTCATATTATTGTGATTATTAATTGATACAGCTACTAATTCCAAAAATATAATATCCTCCTATTTGAAAGTAAAAGATATAATAAAACATTTTTAAATTGACTAACATTTATAGAATGAAAACGACTTTGAATTACAATTTTGATCCTCATATCAATCAAAGACATTTGGTGGATTGTTTGAAGCGGCTCATTTCTTTCTATGAAATCAACGATTATTGGGAAGAGAGCCGAGTTGAATTTGAGAGCTTGTACATCATTGTCTCACCTGAATCTTTCGAAGTTCTCTCAAGAGCTCTTTCAATTCGACAGTTAATGTATATTAAAAACCTAGTTTTAACATTCGTGTTTTCAAACCCTCATGGCCAGGAAGTAATTTGCAATTATTGAATATTAACGTTGAATTTACCAATTTTCATAGGATGAGCAAACTTTATGACACTTCAATAGAAATCTGCTTAGCCTACCAACGGAGAAATTACGTTCAATTTTTTAAAAGGATTCAAAGTCTACCTTCAGTAGTATCGTTATATCTCATTCATCATGTCAAATCCATGAGGAGGTATAAAAGTATCTCATATTTCGTCATTATTTTAATGAGAAACTAAAGAAAATAATGTTTAAGTTAATTTTAAATCCAACTTGCAGTTCGGCCTTCAAAGTTTTAACAACATCTCATTCATCGTCGAGTAAAATTCCTTTTGAGCTACTCATGAAATATCTTCTTTACAAAAGTGAAAAAGATTTGGAATCTGATCTGGCAATTCACTCCTTTCAAACATACCAAGATTCAATGACAAAGTTGAAATGTATCAAGTTTTCTAAGCTAACTAGCGAAGAATTCAAAGCAAAAGTAGGAATTAAAAATCGTATAATTTATAATTGTTTACTATAATAGACAATGTAAGAGATAAATTTTTTATAATCTATAAAATCTAAATACTTAATTTTATATTTCAATAAGTTAAAAATAATTTATATTTTTCACAGGAGCATTTGATGAACGATAGCATTGATGGATTAGAGTGGGATCTTTTTCATCCTCAAAATATGGAATTTATTGGAAAGAATATTTGCAGAGTTTGATTTTAAAAAGACGTTTTTGTATATTTCACAAAACAACTGAAAGAAAAAATTGTTTTATCAAATTTACACTTATTATTTTTAAAGTTTGAGTTTTTTTTAATGTAATCAATTTATTTATTATTATTTTTTCTAATTCTTCCAAGCAATTATAAAATATTAAAATACTCGTTATTTTTATACTAAATAGTAAGTATATTAACTAGATGAAATGCTAGATTATTAAATTGATTTATAATAAAAATTTATTATTATGAAATTAATAATACTTTGAGTTTTTAGCAACTTTCATCATTTTGTTTATATTTATTTCAAAAATCTAAATTAATACATTAAGAATAGATCATTCTATGTATTATTGTTGTTAGAACATGTTTTATTCAGCAGGTATCTAATTATCTATTTGCACTTTTTCTCCTAAGAGCTTATCTTTAAATCTTGATTCAATTAACCACCATCAGCTATTTTATTTTAGTACAATTAAAATATTCAAGCTGCTTTTTATTTTTTTAACTTTTTGAATATTACAGCATACAATATTATCATTTAAAAATAGGTACATTATTTTTACATTATCATGTGAAAACTACATAAATAAACCCCAGAAAGAGTCTGCTTACATTAGATTGAATTGAATACAAGATATTAAGCAAAACCTTTATTATATATAATAATCAATTGAATGGAAATAAACAAATCTGTTTACTGAATCACGTTATATCATATAATTAAGCTTTCCTTTGTCAATCAAGCATTCCAAGAAGAGTAGGCGTGAAATAAGTAATGATTACATCAGCTCCAGCTCTTCTGATAGATCTGATAGTTTCCATCAATGCTCGATCAAAGTCAAATAGCCCATTCTCAGCTCCAGTTATAAGGAGACTATATTCTCCAGAAACCTTTAAAAGAATCAAAATGTAGTAAACAAAAATCCATAAATTATAAAATACAGTAAATTTTATAAAACAGTTTCAACTATGAAAAGTTTTATGCAATTTTACCTGATAGGCAAATAATGGATAATTTGGATGCTTTTCTTTCACGCTTTTAATGATGTCAAGATAGGCAAGTGCTGGCTTCACCATAATCATGTCTGCTCCTTCTGAAACATCTCTGTCCTGTATAATCGAATATGAAACAATTAGCTAATCTTTATAAATAATGAAACCAAGTTTTAACAATTAAAAGATAAAAATGATGAATATAAAAAATGATAAAAATTAAAAACGAACCACAGCTCTCATTGCTAGTCCTGAAGATCCAGGCGGAAGTTGATAAGATTTCCGGTCTCCAAATGATGGAGCGGACCCGGCAGCTACACGAAACGGTCCATAAAAGCACGAAGCAAATTTGGCGGCATATGAGAGAACAGAAACCTTTAAAATGTAACGTAATTTAATCAAATAAATAAAATAATAATAATTTTATCAATTAAAGAAATGGCTCTGGCATGTTGCTAAGTTGATTGATTGTAATGTTGGTCAAAATGAGTGTTTAAACCTGATTTAATAATTTGGCATCTTTCAGAGCGTTCTTAATGGCCAAGATCCTTCCATCCATCATGTCAGAAGGGGCAATGATTTGACATCCAGCTCGAACATAATTCAATGAAACTTGAGCAATTCTCTCAATTGATTTTTCAGTGTCGATAATTCCATCAGAATTCAGAATTCCACAATGGCCATGACTTGTATAAGCACATAAGCAGACCTTTGAATGTTATAACGTTTAAATCATTAAAATCATTATAGATGTTACGTTATCATTATAGAAATTACGGCCTATTGTCTTATTAGTGAAATTACTGATATTAATGAACAACTTACGTCACAAGCCACAAGAAGATTAGGAAACTTATTTCGAATCAATTTCAGGGCATGAATGGTTGGAGATTTTTGAGAATCATCTGCACTGCTTCCAATTTCATCCTTATAAATAAATAAAAATCAAATTATAAATATAAATTGTTAAATAAGAACGGCAATGGTTAAAGTTTAATAGTCATATAACATGTCTGTCTAATTTTTACCTTGTCACTATCTTGAGGAACTCCAAAAATCAAGATGGATTTGAGCCCATTTTTGACGAGTTCTCCAAGATGCTCTTCAATTCTGTTCACTCCCCATCTAAATACTCCTGGCATGGCTTTGATTTCTTCTTTTGCATCAGGACTGTGGCTATAATTTGATGCGGAAATAAGTAAGAGAGGTTTAGATTTATTTATTAATATTTATTTCCAGCCCTATATAATATTTTAAACTTACGTTATAAATATAGGATACATGAGATTGGAACTCGTTATTTGACAATCCAATTGTTGCCAGTCTCGCAAAGTTTGGTGGAAAAATCCACTCTGAAGACCAAAACGTCCATCCATATTTTCTAAAATTTAAAAGTGAATAAACGAATATGAAAAAGTCAAAGTCTAACACTGCCGATTCTGGAAAATCACCAATCTATTTCCCAAATTGACAATTAGATATTGATATACAATAAAAAAAGCGGTCTCATGACTTATTAGTAATTTACCATTATCGGTCTTTATCATCGTAAATTCAATGAATAAAAATAAGGTTATCAAATTTTCCCTATATTATACCACAGGGCTTAATATACGAAATTAATTGAATGCGAATGAAAACATACCAGTTTGACGAAATTGATAACTTAATCAATTATTATGTTAATTGAAAAGGATAGGATATAGATAATAATATGCAAAAAATGAAGTGGAGAAATTCAGATAAGACGGTACACAACACCGGTAAAGAAATGGCATGCATTCAGGTTTTAAGGCATTGACAATTATATGCCAATTCGATTAATAACCACGTGCAAAATTCCCATATGCCCCTATCCTCTATCCCTATCATTTTCATTCATCTCTCTATTCCATGATACCGACCAACTCTTCAAAATGCATAGCGCCAATGGCATATGATAAAAATTAACCAAAAATTAAGTAAATAAAACTTTTTAGAGTAGGTGCTATGCTGTAACTGCTAAAAATTTAAGAGTTCTTTAAAATCCATTAGAGGAATGTTCTAGTTAAAGAAAAGTTTATGGCACGAAGATTGAGGAGCGAATTAATCCGAAGATTCGTCCGGGCTTGGCCAGGAGAGAAAATCTTTGGAATCTACAGATTTCTTCCGATTTTCTTTGCACTTGGAGCTACCGTTGAGTTTTCTATGATTAATTGGCAAGTTGGGGAAGTGAATTTCTGTAAGTACATTACACTCCATTACAATAAATTACCTTTTAACCCCCGCATTGAAATATCTAATTAATTGAAACAAAAATTATTTTAATTTATTTTTTTTACTTATTTGTTTAAACGGCTTTTAACATGAAATAAATGGATGCATTTGATATTATATAGACCGCACGTATAAAAAGAGACGAGCTGAAGAGATTCTAAGAGAGAAGTTGAATTCGGAATTTGAAGTGTGAGGTACAAGAAAAGTATCAATTTGTTAAACTCTAATAACCTTGAAAAGTAATTAAGATGCCATACGGAACAACGTGGTTCAGAACAATTGCATTTGGAAGTACGGCCATGTTTTCAATGTTTCTCGGCTCTCAAACTGTTCACTTGTTTTATCGACCTCTGGATGATTTAGATGTTTACGTTAAAGAAATGATGGAAGATGAAAAAATTAACTATAAACAATTGAGAGAAGAGAAATACTTGTCGTCTTCAAAGAAAAAGAGCATGTCGAACCAAGTTAGCTTAGTAGAAGATAAGTTACAAGTGAATAAATAATTTTGTATTCTAAATGTCTAACCTACTTATGTTTAAAATCGTAAAGGCAAGGGTGAGATGTGAGTGGTCAATACTAAAGAGAAAGTCACTTTAAACAAGATGTTTGTGTTTTTTATTACAATAATAAGAAATAGTAATTTTGTCAAAATAATACCATGTAATATAGCCATAAATAGTATTCTTAAATAGTATGGAAATGCATTTCAAAAAATCGTCTTTGCTATAATACCTTTTAGCATTTAGAGATATTTATTATCGATATATATTTATTATAAATAGAAATAAAAATAAGTGAGTAAAAAATTTAAGATTAACTTCACACAAGATATAAATTAAATAAATCCATCTTCCTCTTCATCATCATCATCCATGTGTTCATCCTCACGAGTTTCCCTTCTTTCTGAGAAGCTCCTTTGGTTTTTAAATTTTTTTGATGTTGAAATCTCGGCAGAAATATGCTCAAAACATCCCTTGAGAAGGAACATGGCACTTGGGTTAGTAAGTAAATCTTTTAGAATCTCTGAATCACCAAAATCTCTAAGTGGATAAGCGTCCTCTAAATCTTCTCCTATTAATTTACAAAAAAAAGATCACTGGGTCAATTAACAATTTAATTAATATTATTTAAAAAGTTAATAGTTTTTAATACCAAGAGCAATAGCTTGAATAACTAATTTGTACAGAAGAGAGCTCTTAATAACGTCAACCGGATAATCAGTTTTCCATGTAGCCCACGGATCCTTCAGAACAGCTCGTGAAACCACCAATAATCTTTTCAAACCAATAAAATCATGTAAGAAATCATTAATTTATTTTAAGCTAGACTGGGCTAATCCCGATTCTTTTATTGAATTTTAAATCAAATGAATACCTTTTCTCTTTTCTCATTTCTTTGTTTGGCATATTATCGCAAAGGGCCATGGCTTTAAGGAACTCCTCAGTTGAAACCTCTCCATCATACAGAGTGTAGATGTCAATCATTTCCGAAGGCGTTAACACTCTCATGTTTTTCTTGTCAATGCCATGAGCAGCCAGCGCCTCAATTTTAATTTGATTCTGGTTCTCCACAAGGGCCATTTCTTTACAGATTTCAAAATTGGCTTGGTTAACATTAGTATTTTCTCTTTCTTCACTCAAAAGTGCGAGTTTGGAGAGGCAGAGGTAAAACTTTTTATCATCCACTGAAGATTCCTCTTGCAATGCCAATTTCTTAAGAACATTGCTGCTCTCAATATACTGATCATTCACGGCATGATGATGCCACAAGATATGAGGGTATCCCTCCAAGAATATTCTCAGACTCTCTTCTACTTTCTCGTTTTTACTAAAAATTTCAATGAGCTCGGGAGCCTTCCCTTGTCGTATAAACCATCTAAATGTAAAGTCGGCAAATTCCATGGCTTTGAATCTCTCAAAATAATCTTCGAGTCTCTTGAAGTCTTTCTGATCATAGCAGAGAATAATGAGAGTTTCAAAATCCAAATATTTCTCCGCCAAGAGCGAGGCCCCGTCAAAATCCCTAATTTCCAAAAACACACTAAGAAGATCCAAGCGGACCTCTTGGAAAGATCGAAATTTATCCCTATAGCGCTCTGACAACTTCAGGCTTTCCAAGTTCACACGAAGAGCATCAAGAATGATGTCTGTGAATTGACTTAAATCTCTGAGAAGATCAGCTCTGATAACAACATCCGTCGTTTCCTTTACTCCGTGTTGGACGATGAGTTGTTGTTGAGTTTGAAGAGCTTTGAGAACGGGGTGCATGGTGATCCATGGCTTCACTTCAAGAAATCTCTCCTCAGAAGAATTTGCATGAGGGCAAAGGATCTCATTCACGGCGAATAATTTATCGGCCAAAAATATTTCATTGAGCTCAATGAAGCACTTGGTGAGGATTTTAGTTGCAAACCTGACAATACTCGGACCTTCACTTGCATTTTCTCTGTTGATTTCCTCTCTTTCAGTTTCAACTAGGAAAATGACAAATTCTTCGACGGCAGACAGGTCCTTGTAGAAGAGATCATTGCATGTGAGATGAGATGAGCGAATTTGTTTTCCTGTCTCTGCCCTATGATCAATTAATGCCTTAATTGCCATATCAATCATCGGTCGGTATTCGGGCCTAAAACATAAAAGGAAATTTTATTGAAAATTCTTTGCATGAGTATATTTCCTTTTTAATAGTATTATAGTTTCCTTAAAAGATTTACATATTTATTTAATTGAATTTATTTGAACTTACTCAGAACATTGCATGTTTTGTAAGGCCATAGCAAAACCGACCTTTTCATAACAATTGTATAAAATAGAAGCTGTTGAATACACGTCATCATCAATTGCAATGCTGGATAACTATAAGTAAATACAATGATTTTAATTATAAGCAAAAACTCATCTTAACATTAGAGTTGGATTATAAAGAAGATTAGAGGATGTGATTTTACCCTTGGACGAATTCCAATGTGCTTTAAAAAGTTAAAGAAAAGTTCAAGTGCGGTTTTCTTCTCTTCCAAAAAATTCCTTATAAGCATCTTAGATTTCATATTGAAATTTTCCTCGGGATCTAATCAATATGACATTAATTTAATTACAACAATGAAATATATAAATAAATGTTGTATATTAAATCTCTTATTTGGATCATTCAATTATTTAAAATAAACCTGGTCTTCCAAATGTCCTTGCCCATCTTGGATCCGATTGGGGAGAATCGTCAATAAGTTTAACGCAGAGTGCAACCGTAAGAACGTCAACGGGGTCTCTTGGCGCTAAATTTGTGACGCCACGTGGAAAAAGGTCGTCGAGAATTTCCCATCCTTCTTTCTTCCCGATGAAAGCGAGAAAAGCGCATTTGTAACGATTTACTTGATCTTCACTGGAATCGAGATCATCCAGGTTTTGCTGGGTCATTGAAAGAGCTAAATGGTCAGGGACTCTTGGTTCCATGTAGCTCCCTTCAAGCCTAAAGTTTAATACTCGTATTTACCATTGCATGTTAACTTTTAATAAACTGTTAAGTCAACTTAACAAGCCGGTTAGTAAAAATTTCTTCTTACCAACCGCATGTTAGGCTAACAATCGGTTAAAGTTCCCTAACAGGGCCATATGCATTATTGTGCCTTTTTCGGTCACAGATAGTGTTGCAACATCCCTAATGTATTTAATTGAAATATTTTAATTGCAATTAACTTTAAACAAAGATAATTTTACATACCAGCATAATTATAGAAGTTGTTTATTATGATAAAACCTTCAAAAAACTTCAAATACATTTTTTTATAAAATGTTTAATTAAAAAGTTTTTCAATAATTCCTATTTAAAAATAACGAATAATTTCAATAACTTTAATAAATATTTCTAAGGCACCGAATCCCGAATAGCCATTTTAAAGAGCATTAAATTCTACCCAAAACAAGTATAAGGAAGCTAAAAATTCAAATGCCAAAATTGTCATTTTCTTGATATCACGACAGCAACAGTTGATTATGAGGTTAACAACCTTAATAATTCATATGTTGACAATATAAAAAATATAATGCCCTTTCAAAAATGAACAATATTTTAGACTGGGAGGCTACACTATGGTATCTGGCACAATCCAAGCTTTTTGTGAAATGAGACATTGGGAGTTGCAATTTGCTCCCGTCTGAGATACATGGGAATTTCTTATATCTCAAATTGGTCCTAAGGGAAACTCCAAATCTAATGACCTTTAGATAAAGCCATTCAATCGTAAATATGGGCATAAGTATTTTATTATGTAAAATTTTATGTTAGCACTACCTTTATAGTCGAATTAATATCAATCTTTTATAATGGGTTCAAATATTAATTTAATTTTAAATTATGTTTTGAGTTATGGAACTTACGACATGATGGATCTCAAAGACATCAATCCAAAACGAGGCATACAAACTACCAACGTTCCTTCATTTGCCAATCCTGATCCAAGGAAAAATCCGTCCAAATTGACAGAATCGTATTTGTCAATTGTATTCTCTAAAAAAAAGTTTGAACTATAAGTATTTAATTCGTAAGAAAAGTTTATCATTCTATATATGAATGAAATGAAATGAATAATTTATACCTCCAATGATAAGAAGGAGCTCTTGTGAAGACATAAAGTAAAATGAAGGAGTTGCCCAAATTTTCCAAGAATATAATTCTTCTTCAGAGATATCACATGGAGCTGTATGGTGAACAACAGCGAAATTTTTTGCTCGCAAATCTTTCGGGTTGAATTGGGCTAAAATAAATACAAAATGAATGTTTAGAATTTAATTCAATTGAACAAAAGCCACATGATTGAATACTTTAAAATGAGAATTTAAGATCAAATTATACCAATTCCATAATAAACAAGCTTCGGGTTTGGATTCGTTTCGTTCTGATTATGTGCTGCTGCCAAAATGACAATTTTATCCGCTTGGGTTGTAATGTTGAGCATCAATATTTGAATTCCCCGAAGATCCCTTCGTTCCTGAGAACCCGACTGGAGTTCCTATTAATTAATAACAATATTTATAATAAGAATTTAATGAATTTAATAAGAAACGTGAATTGGAAAATGAAATCTAAAAATACACGATCGGATTTAACGTATGGGAATTGCTCTATTTCACATTATAAGAAATCAAAACAAACTGATTATTCTATCTTTCAGTGATATACCAATCATTTTTATATTTATAAGCATTCATATAATATACTTCATAACAGATTAAAAGAAAAGTCGACGCCTTTCTGTCGGCCTTTGAATTCGAAACTGAAGTGGTGGGTTGATTTGAAATATGAGAATAATTTCATTAATTGACCAGAAGGATAATGGGACATCATGCTGATAATGATAAAACTCGGCTTGTTCCATCGTGTTTCAAGTAATACAACAAAAAGTCCAAATTGTTTTTATTCTTTGACCTTCAATTTGTGACCAGGACGGACAGGAGGTATTCCCTGAACATGATTTTATTATTGAAAATGTCTATCATCCTACATATCGTCCCACTATTATTAGCTTATATGATTCTAAATATTAAACATTTCAAACCATAAAGTAACTATATACATACTCATTCATGAATGTTTTCTGGCAATGGAACTTTACAAAAACGTTTTATAACGATATAAGCGATTCAACTGAAGAACGCGTTCTTGCGAACGGCGAGAGTTCGAGAGAAAACAAAAGCCGTGTGCAAAGAATCCAATGCTTTAATATATTTGTATGTGGATTGTTATCTAAAGGCATTTTAGGAACGTTGTTTAACTTTTCCATAAACTGTTAAATGGGTATTGTATAATAATAACCAATACCTTTATTAACATAAATTACTCTTTGATTCTATACTAATGTGAAAGGGTGTTATATTATGTACATCTACGTTAGCAAACTCTTTTTTATCGCATTTTCTGAGGGAAAACCTTGAGCTTGAACACTTCGCCTCATAAAACGAAATAGCATTATAGGACAAGTGCGAGTCCTCCACTTCTTTAAATAGCACGCAAAGTTTACGCAGAACGAAAGAAGTGTTTGACCAATGACCAACTCAGTCGGAGTTTACAACTCACCCAATCTCAACCAATTCAACGTCCCTCACTATCAACACACAAGAGGTGAGCATTGTTGTTATATACGGCGTTTGGCTCATAATTTGTCATTGTCATTATGTTAATCAGAAGTTAATTAAAAGGTGGAGAAATTAGCTAAGACATTTTTAAACTTTACCTTTTAAGATTAGTAAATTTAATTATTTAAATTAAGAAACGTTAATAATGTTAACATAAACAAGGGGAAATAACGTAAGTTTGGAAAAACGCAAATAATCTATCGTTATCATTGCGCATAAAAGTGCCAATTGACTTAATTTTTTTTAACTTATTTGGAAAATTAGGAAATGAATAAAGGTGTTGGAAACATGAATGTTTCAGTGGGAAAGATGATTCGACCCTTCGGGCCTAATGAAACCTTTACTGATTGCTGTTCTGTCTACCGAAACCTATCAATTGGAGTGGCATTGAACATAAAAACAACAAAACCATTCGGGTTTTCTCAAATCGAAGATGCTTTTTGTCGCTTGCAAGTAAGAACTTATCACACATGTACAATTAAATTACATCCTTAGTATGTAACAACAAGTAGATAATAATACTATTATTACCCACTGTAAATGAAATTTTTAATTTAAAACAGAAACACCACTTGCAACTCCAATCATGCATGAAACGAAAGGACACCCTCAAGAGCGCTGGCTGGAGCTTGAATCCATTCTCTTGGTTTAAGAAACCAGAAGTCGTTCCCAAATGCGACTTTTGGCAACTTGACCATCCTACTTTGCCACTCAATTGGATTTACACAAAAGACATTGCAGGATATTTGAAAGTTCTTGAGGATGAAATACAGGTATGACTAGGGATAACGCTAGATAAGTAAGATTTAAAGTACACACACGTTCAAAAAGTTGAGATTATTAAAAAAAGTGATCAAAATGGATTTTATCACAGGTCACAATTCCGGAGAATAAACTTTTATGGAGGGCCATCGTTGTCCAAACAGGCCAAATGGAAAAGGAAGTGACAGAAGCAACTGTGATCCTCATTTTTCACCCTTCGATCACAGACGCCCGGGGATCTTTCTTTATCTTTAATGATTTCCTCGAACACCTTTCTGACGTCTTGGATGGAAATAAAGGAAAGATGTAAGGGAACTTAACAAATCTCTACCTATGGACTTAATCAGTTTTCATTGTTTTGTATTCTTTCTGCTCTCAATCAAGTTGATTTTTTAAAAAAATTGAACTTTTGAATTTTAGGATTAAGGCTGAAATGCATGAAAACTTCTACGATTGTGTGGACGCAGATACGAGCGGTTCTATGACCATGGGCGATAAGATGAAGATGGTCATGTTTATGATAAATTTCATGCTCCAATCAGGGAAGAGTCCCTATTTGATGAAGAATCCAGTTCCAACCGTTCCTGACTTCGCCACAAGACTCGGCCTTATGATCACTCTCAATGAATCCGAGACGATTTTGAGACAAGTGCAAGACAAAGGGATCAGTCTCGTCGGAATTTTCACAGCCGCTGGACTCGCAGCTACTCATGAATTGGCAAAGCTCAACTATGGAACTTTACACAAATTCAAAACTGGTCATGAGGCCGACTTGCGAAGATATTGCAGAGACAATGATAAGAAAAAAGGTATCAAATAGTCAATAATAATAATGCTTTTGTTTTCAATAAGCTTCTTAATTAAGATCTAACCAAATAAGCGATTCCTTTTACATTTCACTTCTCAATTCAACGTAAGTGATTTAATTGTGATAAATTACAAAAAATATTGTAGGACGACTAAATGGAACAATGATCAACTATGTTGACCAGGCCTTTGAGACTGGAGGAATCAAGAATACTTCTGAATTTTGGGAATTGGCTACCCTGGCTCATGCAACGATCATCCCTAAACTTGAGGGTGAAGACAATCTCAAAGAAGTGATCATGTGCTTCAAGTACCACGAATCAGGAAATTGCTACAAGTGGTTCAATTCCTTTGCACTTAATACAGCTCCAAGGAATGAATTCGCCGTCTCGGTTCATGAAATCGACAATTTCATTGATGACAGGTCAAATGTTAAGGTAAGAATTTAGAAAATTATTCTCAATCAATCGTTGAAATTTATACTTCCATCCAACCACTCAATTGATTCAACGATAAGGAATTTAAAAAATCTACTTAAAGATATTCAATTAATTATCCAAGTATTTGTTTATTTTGTAAAGGTGAACGGAATTGCAGAGATGGTTTCTGCTTATGCCATGGGCTCACCTTTCTTCCATGATGTTGTGGTTTACAAGGAGAAAATCACCTATTCTCTCATTTGGAATGGAAATTATACCACAATGGAGAAGGCACAAGAGTACGGACAAGCTACGTTGAAGTACTTAAAAATGATTTCGGGAGGAAAATAATGGATTGCAATTTCACTTTTTCATTGTCACAAATTACAATTAACTTAAATTCTCTACTTAACAGCTAAAATCTTAGCTATTACTAAATACACAATTGTCAGTTTATTATCCTAGTTTAAGTAAGCCATTCAATTAACCATCCTATTTCTTCTTAGCCTAACTTAATGCTTTCACTTTTTTGTCAATCATAAAAATGGAAGAAACATGATCAACTAAATGGCTATGATTAAAGAATAATTAAAAATATGTTTTAAATCATTTCTTACCGGAATATGATCATGAAAGAAGTTCCTGATAGAATCTTCCACATTGATCTCACCGACAAACACTTGCTTCTCACTATTCACACTCCAGGTTTGAACTGAAGGCCCAGTGAGGACATAAACTGTATTATTTCGAGCTCCTGGATTTGCCAAATCTTCTTTTGTTAACGGAATGGCCACCATTGCTTTTTTCTAGTAGAATTTTATATTTAATTAGTACAAAGACTCAATGTATTTTTTAAAAAAGTGATCATTTAATTATTATAGTAAAAACGCACAGCATCGAGACCCGTTGATCCAGCCATTGGAGTGAAAAGAATATTTGAAACTTTTCTACCAATTCCACCCAACCAACCCTTTTGAATCGACAAGGGTGTAGTGATCAACGAAGCTTTGTTCCCTCCTCCAGGACTCGGCTTTATCAAAAGAACTGTTCCACTTGTCGTAGCTAAAATGCAACCAGTTGGCCAGAGTGAATAAAGGAAATCGCACTCTTGCCCCTAAGAATCCAAATGTTAAATTAGTTGATTATTATAAACTAAATAATTCCTAAATGGAAATAAAAATTGAAAATAGGAAAATTACTGGAATATCGGCACTCATTTCGGTGTACGCTGACTCTTTGGCCACATTTGGCCAATAGGTAATATGACCCTCGGGAGACACGGCAATGCACGCTGGTACGACGTTATTTGCCTTATTGACCAAAATGCAAATGAGTTGTGCATGATGGATCAATTCGCTGGGAGGAAGACTCAATTCTCGACAACTTATTCGTTTCGGCTCCTGAGAACTCTGCCCATATTTCCAAATGTACAATTTCCGCCCGCATACAATCCAGGCCCATCCATTGGGATCTATTCGACAAGAAACCTTGTCATTTCCTAAAATTAAAATAAATATTATTAAAAACAAAATGAAACGTCTAATTTGACCAATGCTGATTTGATACTATTGAATCCATTTTAAGAACATAAGTATTACAAGTTAAATAAAGTTTATTAAGTTAAAGCATCTTTTTAAGGTTTAAGGAGCATTAATTGTAACAACCTGGAGCATTAGATAGAATTGACTTGATCATAGAAGGTAATTTCTCGCCGAAAGGTTCAAGGCAGTGATTGGCTTGCGAGCTCATAATCATCGATTGATTTCCCCGTAGATTCACTCGACTACAATCAAACATTAATTTCATTTGCCAACAACCTTGTTATTAGTTTAGCTTTAAACTTTTAGTTTAAAAATGATTAAAAATAATATAAAAATCTGTACCTCGCATTCATTATGGAGTGAGATGTTGAATTAAAAGACATATTTTTCCCCCGAGTCGTCGACAACGAAGCGTTCATAAAAGAATTATTCATTTTGTTAATTATCAAAGCAAAAAATATTTGACGAAACGAGTTTAAATTGATTCAACAATAATTAAGACTTGGTTGGCTTTATTTATAATGTAAGAATCTTTAGTGTGAATTCAAATGCGAATTCGCTTTTGCTTCTTTCTCGTCGACAACTTCTCGATCTCGATTAACTCGATTCGATCTTTCTTTAAAATAAATTCATTGATTCATTCCAATGTTCGAATTTGAATATGAAAGCCTCCGCGCTTCCTGACTTCTGCGAATAGAAACAGAAAGTAAGACAGAAGTAAGGAAGATGGGAAAATATCATACAACGTGTTTCTTCATTCCAAAGGGGTTTGGATTGTAAAAACGAGAGAAGATAATTGGTCGTCGCGGAGAGACTTGGGGTTGCCTTTGCTTTCCCTCTACCTCATGGCAGAGCAATCTGTGTCGGAGTGGCAAACTCCCAGCGCCATTGTGCTCATCCTCGCTCCTAATTTCATTTCCTTAGCCGGAAAAGCGTTTAATTAGGGATAAAAACAACCCACGAAGATGCAGATCTTCGTGAAAACGCTCACAGGGAAGACCATCACCCTCGAGGTCGAGCCCTCGGACACCATCGAGAATGTAAAGGCCAAGATCCAGGACAAAGAGGGTGAGGAAATTTAAGAGCATATTTTCACAATGGGCAAATTCTTTCACGCCGGTCATGTCAAGTGGGAACTTTCTTCGTGGGAATAAAATTTAAAAAAAATAGATTTTGAGTCAATGGTCATTTGGAGGTCTTAACTCTTTTGGAGAGGGAGGACGAGGAGGTTTGGATATTTGTAAAATATTATGGGCGAGATTTGATCTTTGACATTTTCTTATAGGAATTCCACCTGATCAGCAGCGTCTTATCTTCGCTGGGAAGCAGCTCGAGGATGGGCGAACTCTATCAGACTATAACATCCAGAAAGAGTCGACTCTTCACTTGGTCCTTCGCCTAAGAGGAGGAGCGAAGAAAAGGAAGAAGAAGAATTACACGACTCCAAAGAAGATCAAGCACAAGAAGAAGAAGGTCAAGCTCGCCGTATTAAAGTACTACAAGGTAAATGACTACAAATCTAATAAATTAAGAATTAAGCAAATAATAATGAAAATGGTATATGTTTTGTAAAATAATTGAAATTAACCAACCTGATAATGTTTTTGTTTACCTATTAACTTTTTTTATAATGTTTGAAAGATCAATTGAGGATGTTTATGTTTATTCCTGGTAGATTGGATATTGGATAGGAGTTGTAAATAGGATTATAAAATTGTTAGCGTAAAAAAGGATGAATAAGATAATGATCTTTTTTTGATTTTTAGGTCGATGAAAATGGGAAAATCCACCGCTTAAGGAGAGAGTGTCCGTCTGAGACTTGTGGAGCTGGTATTTTTATGGCGTCAATGGAAGACAGACATTACTGCGGGAAGTGTGGAGCCACTTACGTCTACAATGCCTAAGAAACCCGTGCACTCAGAATATTAATTCGGTTCTTTATTACGAGGAAAATGTACGAAGGTTTCTGTCTTCATGAATAAAAATTAAAAAATCCAATTTTTGATCAAGTTGATTTATTGATAAAATTGCTAATAATTTTTTTTTTTAGATATTATTCATTCATGTCTCATTTTATAGGTAGTAGGACTAAATTCATCGTTTTCTCTTTGTTTCTTATTTTTAATTGTATTACGAATTTTTAATTCTGCTTTCAGCAATTTTCACAAAAATGCATATTATCATTGAACTCATCATTGATACTCACTTCATAACCTTAACCATTAAACTTAAAACATGCTCTTGAAGGTTGACCAAATGAAAGTTCTAATTAATGGCTATTTATTGCATGATATTCATAATTTCATTTGATTAGCACATGATAATGATGTCTAAAAAGACTTAAAAACAATGACAGGATTGAACAACCATGAATCAAAATACAATTTTGAACTATGTAAATTGTGAAAATGATTTAAGTTTCAAATATGAATAAAGTGAAAGTTTATTCAGTTAGCATGTATTATAATTTGTAAATATGATTAAAAAAGAAAATTGAACGGCGTTGTTAAACAAGAAAGTGAACAAAACAAACAGGCCTAGATGAATTGCTGATTGTGAATGCAAGGTGATTGTTCAAGAATTTGCTTGTTTCAGGGCAATCTGAAACATAATTTTAACCATCTACTAAGGCAAGCTCTTATTTTAAGACTCGTGCTCACTCTTCTTGTCTACGCCATATTGAGAACATGGTAAGCAAAGCATGCCGAAATTTTTGCTAATTTTATTAAAATTAACTTTAAATACCGTTAGAATTTACTAACTATCAACCGAAGCCTTATCTAATTATTAATCAGTATCTTTATTTTATGCTTTCAGGCGCCGAAGAAGGACGCAAAGTCAGCATCCAAGGCTCCGGCCAAGGCACCCAAGAAGAAGGAAGGAGGAGGAGGTGGAAAGGCCAAGAAGAAGGTAATATTTCATAGTTCATAATTTAAATAATTAACTTTTATAGTCACTTCAGAATCCCTTTTCAGGAATTTTTAAATTTCGTTTTATGCTAAAATGTTGCTAAAATATAAATGTTTTTCTGAGCAGAAGTGGTCGAAAGGAAAAGTTCGTGACAAGCTGAATAACTTGGTCCTCTTCGACAAGGTGACTTATGACAAGCTCATCAAGGAAGTCCCTTCCTACAAGTTGATCACCCCTTCAGTCGTGAGCGAAAGGCTGAAAGTACGAGGATCCCTAGCAAGGAAAGCCCTTGACGAACTTCTCCAAAAGGGTAAGAACAATTTCTAATATCTTCAATATTTGAGATATATGATATACCAGACTATTAATTAACGTTTTTTAAATATATAAAAGCAAATTAAATATCCTAAAAAAGTGAATCTAATATGATTTGATATTCAATTAGGACTTATCAAGCGAGTGGTGAAACATCGTGCCCAACAGATTTACACCCGGACGACGAAGGCAGAAGACGCTCCTGCGTAATCAACTGTTAATTTTTATGGAATTCTGTGAAAAATTGGGTATGGAATAAACCCTCAAAAATGATTTCCAGAACTTTTATTTGCGCATTTTATTCACGGATGCTTATAATTTAAATTGTAGGGCCAAACATGGTTAATGATGTCATAATTATTAGCAATGGCAATGACATTTGATTTAGAAGATTGGAATTTAAAAGAGTTATTAGCATATATTTAAATTGGATATGTTCATTTATTTACAATTTATCTCGTTGGTTTAATCGAAAATTCCTCGTTCGGGCATCAGCGGTTGTTGTGCTTCTCCCAAGTTAACATCATTGTCTTCAGCTATCACGTTTCTAGCCCAGTGAAATCCAAGAATGGTCCCAGTGAGAAACAAGTGAGCTATTTGAGTCATGACGTATGCCAGAAACCCGATCAGCGTCACTGTCCAGAGCCAATAGACCACAAATCCCGAAACAACATTGAGGAGTGGGAGAAGAATAGGTGAAATGAGAAGTCCAATGCCGACAACAAAAATCCGCTCGCCAAGTGTCAATGTTTCTTCATAATAAAGTGATCTAAAATGAAATGTCTATTATTTACTTATTAGAAGCATTCTTATGTGTAATTTATAGTTAAAATGAGCTTAAAGTTTGTTTTAACTTTGCATTATTCTAGCAATAAGTACGCAGTTTTTAAATGTGCAAATTACCTATTAAGATAATTGTAAGGAATTCTGCTACTTCGGCGCGACATTTTTCAAAAAAATATTTTCTTAACCGGAGGTGATTTTGCTGGAAACCAATTGACTTTATCCTCTAATTTAAATTGGATGTTTAGAATGGAGCAAATGACACAAAAAGGTCTTGTTCAGCTCTCTCTGGTGAGTCCGGTTCTCGAAAAAGGAAAGATTGGATCTTGTACCCAATGATGTAAAGAGAGTAAGCTACAAATGTGACAAGGAACAAGACTCCGATGATAACGAGGGATTCGGCAATGAGCTTTCCTAGCAGAAAAAATCCAATGCAGACGAATGGGAATGTGGCGAAGAAGGACGAGATGATCAGAAGGTTCCTTGCAAAGATTGTAAATGTTTCAGGGCGATAAAATAGAGACTTAAAATTTATCATTTTAAACTAAATGCATTTTATATTTTACTGATTATAAGACTACAATCCTTTTTATTATTTTTTGTTTCTTCAGAGAATTGAGTGTGACTTTCGTAAAAATTATTAAAGTTTTATAAATCTTGGCATTATGGTTGGACAGTGATTAAAAATGATTGGATATGATTTGTTTTGATGGTATATGATATGTAATACAAGGACTGCTCCATTTTGAATGATTTAGAAAAATTATTTAAACAGTTTTAATAATAAAAGGTTATAATATAAATAATTAAATTGAT
Organism: Neelides sp. FZ-2019; assembly: GCA_009869795.1. Classification (NCBI taxonomy): domain Eukaryota; kingdom Metazoa; phylum Arthropoda; class Collembola; order Neelipleona; family Neelidae; genus Neelides; species Neelides sp. FZ-2019. The sequence goes on from VJMY01000185.1 coordinate 66,699, forward strand.
TTTTTAAAATTAAACACGTCTTGACTATATTTCACATTAATTCACCCAATACCAATACCTTTTATCTAATTTTAAGCTGTCTTTGTTTCTTCGACCTTTTTACCGTACATTTCGAGTATAATTTCAGTAGCTGAAGGTGGAAGATTTAGCGGATCAGCCAAAGAAGCCTGTAAAAAATTCAATTAAATGTCTAGTCATAAATGATAGTAATGTTAATTTTATAAACATATAATTTTCATTTAACACTGAATAATCTTGTAATCTTTCTTACATTGGGAAATTCCATAATGTTCTTTTGAGGATCCTTGTGTGTAAATGGATTCCAAGGACCTTGAATCGACGGGATGTCTGTCTTGTGGTAACACTTAAGCCTTAAGTTTTCAGCATTCGCTGATGACCTCATGATCTCAACCCATTTGGAAACTTCGTATCTGTCCATTCCTTGTAATGACATCCATTCACGTCCACCGTTTACTAAAATTATAACAAGTTATATAATATTAATTAAGCAACCTTTAAAAAAACATTTGTTAAAATGAGTCCCTTTTTAGCTTACAATATTCAGCAACTAGGGCAGGAGATCTGTGTCTTCTGGGTTTAAGATATACGACCACACTCGGATTACTCCGAGCAAAATCAACCAGATCCCTTTCAATGAATTCCCGTACCCCGAGACTTCCACCGTAACTCTTGCAGAATTTAATTGTGATTCTTTGGCATTGAAGAACAAATCGGCCTATTCCGTTCGCAAGTGGGGCTGATAAATACCCATGTTTCATAAACATAGAATTCGACGACATTTTAAATTCCGGAGTTTCCGAGAAACTCTAAATTAATGAATATTAAATGAATAAAATATCCGTTGTATTAGAATAACCCTTTATATATAGTTTAACTATATTAATCCATAAATAACTAATAGTAGTTTAACAATATCAATTAACAAATAGAACTTTAATTTATTTGAACAGGCTCGGCCGTACTTTGAATCGTGTGCTCCTTGGAGGGAAAAGATCCTCATGTGAGTTTGTTTATCAATTTAATTCCCTGTGGATTCTCTTATAGCTCCTTCTCTTGTTCGTTGTGTCCCTTCCCAATTGTTCCTTGTTCTCCTTGAATCACATGCTTTAAGAATAATAGTTCATTGTCATCATTATTATCATCCACTTCCATATCCCTCCACTTATTACATGTGATTTTTATCCATTTGTTCTTCAAATAATTGACTATATCTAATATTATATAAACGGACTGCGTAAAACATAAATCGTCATTCTCATCACCTTTCGAGGTTTACCAAATTATCAGTGTTACGCCTCCAACCAAATTCGTCTTGGGGTCGAGGTTGGTCAAATAAGTTATAATTTCATAATTTCAAAATTACTCTTTTTCTTTGCTTCAATTATTCTTTTATTAAGCAATTATCCAAATGGATAATTGCTTAATATTTTAATATTTATAACGCTAATTGTATAATATTTCAAAATATTTATTTGTGGTCTTTCAAAAAGATTCTCATTAACTAATGTTTTAGATATTGGTTAATCATTTATTTATATTAGTATTAGTATTAGTGGTTAATCTTGTTAGTCATTCGTAAATCATGTATTAAACTTCATTGACTACGTATTATAATAGGATGAATCATCTATGCGTGATGTGGAATATCTAGTTTAGTAATTAGCAGTGATTGATTAATTAGTTACTGGCGTGTAGGGCTGTGGATATTCATAGGGGTCTCAATGCAAAAAAATCGAGTCATCGTTTTCTATTAATTCTTTATAAAGCATAGTCTAATTAACTTTAATTATTGTTAATATTTAATTATAACGAAGTATTATTACTTTACTTGGATAGCATTCTCATTTTCATCAACGACTATGTAAAAGTGTGCTAATATTGCTACACTATTCATATTTATTTATTTATAAATAAGATATTTAATTTTCTATATTATTTTGCTACAGGTTGATGAAGCAGAGCATATCCTTTTCGCATTGAGAAGGACTTGAATTTCACTTTCGTTTTCCGTGAATCTACTTATTTCTACAATAAAGGAGGGGTAGTTAAGAATTTTTTATTTAATATCTATTTAAATTTCAAATTTTTACGATCTAGAACTACATAATATTAACTATCTTTTTAATAGCACAATGGGGTTGAGCTTGAGAGCTTTGTTTTCTGGAATAACCATTACTGCAATTGCAATTCTTCTCTTTTGGTATTATGAAATGTAAGTCTCAATGTTTTATATTATTATCCTAATGTTAATTTTATTCCAAAATCGAATTGTTTGATACCATTTTCCTTTCCGAACATTAATTTATTTGGCTATCCACATTCTTTTTATTTATCATTATCTATAATTAAATTACATACTAGAATAATAGACAATGTGATTGATATGCGTAAAAGTCTTAATGCGTGTCAATTGATAATTTCTATGCAAACATCTTGAGTTTCAATCAGCTATTCAATCAGAATTAGAGTTTAAAGTTTTAATAATAATATTAAAAAAATAATTGGTTGGGAAATCGGTCAAATCTATATTAATAACTAATAAAGTAAGTTAATCAGCATTGTACTTTCTCATATTAAATCTTTTTTATTTGGTATGTTTTGTTAGATATTTTAGAAATCGATAATGTAATTTGTCGTGAATTTTTTGTGTTCAGACATTTTTAATGTAATGACTCATAATTTAAAAGAATATTTTCCCATTTTTACACCCAATTCTTAAAAAATGAGTTATTCTTAAGTTTAAGTATTTGTCATTTATAGATAACTTATAATAACATGACTTATTATCCTTTGCCCTATATTTATTGCACTATTATTAAATATATGTACTATATTATAATAATACACAATATAGGTATGTAAAAAGTGTTGAGATTATTCATCTAAAAGTAGGGTAAAACTAGATAAAGAATATCTAAACATATTCTCTACTATAAGATATTACTAACACTCCCCTCTTTTCTTGAACATGCATAACATTTGGTGAGTTGAGAAGTGGAATGGAATTTGCCCAACGAAGTAAATTGGAGGACATAAGATTGAATGTGGATTAAAAAAGCATTAAAAAATCTTATTTATCTATGGGTCATGATCGTTGAATTAGTCGAGTCGAGCATTTCCAATCTCGTCCCACCAATCCCTCTCCGGAGATTCCGACTCAATCAGAAATTGCAAGAGATTCCGAATGGGTTTGTTTTTTTGGTACAGGCAACTGCATTTTGGATTCAAGATTGCCATTGGAGCCACGCTGGTCCTTTATCTTCTCATTCCTGCGCTGTTTCATTTCAGCCCTTCTGTTCAAAGACACATTGTCTTCCTTCCTTTCGGTATTTTATTCAATACCTTTATTAAATTCAATTTCCTTCAAATCTTGAATCAGATCTTAATATTTCTAATTTAATAATGCTAATTTGTTGATTTCTATTTTGGACCGTTCAGTTTTTTTATATTTTAGCTTAAAAAAATTGGAATTCTAATAAATTAATTGATGATTATCTTACAGTTAGATGGCCAGCCGGCGTGAACTTTTCTGACCCGGATACAGAAGGAATCAATGGAGGAAGGAACGTTTACCTGAAACCTGAGACTGACATTACTATTGGTGTTTGGTAAATATTATTTTTTCGATCTGTAAATCATTTTTGCTTAATATTAACTCTTCCTTTGGAAAGATTTTACTGTGGAAGAACTATCATTTCAGAACTTTTCTTCCTCAAAATAAGCTTTATACATTTAAAAATCATTTTTTGAATTTTATTACCTTTAGGCACTTTCTGCCGAAATCTCTTGTGAAAGCATCGGAAGGACAAGCTGAAAGCTTTTGGGTTGAATCACTCAAGAGTTCTGGAAAGAATATCATTATTTACTTTCATGGAAATTCTGGTTCAAGAGCAGGAGAACATCGAAAAGAACTTTATACATTGCTCCAAAACATGGACTGCCATGTTATTTGTTTCGACTACCGAGGCTACGCTGACTCGAGTCAAGTGGCCCCGAGTGAGACTGGGACAATCACTGACGGAACATTTGTGTACAAATGGGTGAGGGGAATCATTGGGAAAAAGTCTGATGCCAAAATATTCATTTGGGGTCATTCGCTTGGAACTGGGTAAGTTACAACAAAATATTTTAAATCCCCATTTTATTAAATTGCAAACGTACACGATTTGTATGGAATTTTTATTTCACATTAATTTTATGTAAGACTGCATTACTATTATGGATATTCTAACATTTCAGAGTTTCAACCCATATGGTTTCCAACTTAATTACTGAAGGTGACACTCCATTAGCGCTCGTCCTGGAAGCCCCTTTCACATCTCTTGGAGAAGAAGTCAAAAACCATATGCTTTCATTGGTAATTTACTTTTATAAGTATTTATAAGTAAGTTAAACATTGTTATATTTATTTTATCAATGTCATATTTTACTTTACTAATTTTTATGCCAGATTTACCGATACATGCCCTTCTTTGACTACATCTTTGTGGAGCCTCTTCGTCGCAACGACATTGAATTCCAGACTGATCGTCACATTGCAAACATTCACATTCCTATTCTCATACTTCATGCTATTGATGACCCGGTTATTCCATACTGCTTGGGAGAAAAGGTTTTTAATTATTTCAATAAATTTTCTTTTAAAAACAAAAAAATCTAACTTGGAATATGAGATATTTGTCAATGTTTTTTAATTAAAGTGATCCATTTCTCTTCTCTTTGTATTTCAAGCTCTACCAGACTGGATTACAAAGTCGACCAAATGGTTCAAAACCAATTTATTTCAAGGGATTTGGAGAAGGATATGCTCACAAGTTCATTTGTCGGGCTCCAAATCTCCATGATCTTGTCAGCTCCTTTTTCAACTCTGCCCTGAGTGATTCTTGGCCATGCACTGCCTTACTTGGGGAAGCAGAGAATGCAAACTAAAGTTCTTCAACAAACAAAGTAAAGTCGTTAACAAACTTCCACCTGGCAATCAAAGTATTTGATATAAAAATGTGTTAAAATTCAAAATTTTCATCATGAAAGTTTTAATCTTACTACCAATTATATTTTTGCCTATAAACTTCCCTTATAACTACATTAAATGCCTTTGAAGTTTATCTTGTATGAGCTTGGGAGTTCATTTTTATTACTATGAAAAAAATACAAATTAATGTATCAAAAAAGATCTGTTTTAAAACTTGGGGTTAGCTTTTATTCGTCATTTATTATAAATATATAAATGCCTAAAAGCCATTTTCTTCTACGTCATTGACTAATTTATTTATTTACTTTTAGTGTAATTGAAAACGAGAGGATTTTTATGCTTCGAGATCTAATTATTTATTATGATTTAATTGCAACTTGTACTACTCTTTTGTTTATAAATATTATATTTGAGGCTAAGACTTTGAATTCGCCCATGAATTTTTTAATTAAGATTCGGTGAATTGGGCATGAAGTGTGAAGATTTATTGATCAATAAATAATCGATAAATGCACACCTTCTTACTTAATAATTTATCTTACATTGTGATTTGTATTGAGATTCATAATCGTGACTTTTACAAGAAATTGTTCGAAATTCCAATTTAGAAAGATGGAATTGAAATTAATAATTTCCACCACATCTATTATAAATGATAGTTATAAATTAAAATGATAACTTTAAAGATAAATAATTGTACTTAAGTGAAATCTTACAATATTTCGCTACTACAATAAATATATACCTAAATAAATAAAAAATAAAATAAACTCGATTTTTATTAGCATGATATGAGATTACAATGAAAATTTCTTAGGATTATTTCAATAATTGTATTCTTTTTTGAATTAAATAAATACAATAATTTAAATTACATTCAAGTAAACATTGGTTGGTTAAAAAAAGGCTATCCTTATATTTTACTTTAATGTAATAAGCAAACTTTATTCTTATTTATAAATAAGTTGCAACCACATTGAACACGTTAAAGATTAATACATTTAAGGTAATGTAATTTACCCAAAAATATAGTTTAATTATAAAAAATATTATCTAAAAAGCAGTAGATAATTTAAGAGCATAATTTGTAATTTACAATATTTTAATCATCTACTTAATATTAAATTAGGTAATATGCTAATATAGTTCTTAATATCAATTATAAAATATTTATATAGGCAGGTATATTTTTTAGCATATTGCATTATTCATTATTGTGCTTATTTAAATATTTGAGAATTAATAAGAAACGGGTCTTTGGAAGTCAAGTCAAGTTCTCTATTCGATGGCTCTTCTGGTTCAGACTTGGGAACTATGTTCCATCTTGTTCCACGAGGATTTCGTTTAATATTCGAAGCCACAGACTCGGATAGCGAGGGTTCAAAGGGTAACTTTTTTGATGGTTCTCTTATCTTGTCAACCGTATTCTTTTTAATCCGAATTCTATTGGTTTCATTTGAAAATTCAGAAGTTGATTCTTCCTTAGATTCAATGTCTTTAATGGTATTCATATACTTTTTGCAATTATCTGCTTTGCAAAGGCACGGCACAAGTTCCGGTGAGGTAAAAAGGTAGTCAAACGATAGCTCGTCTCCAGGATAAATGTCTTTTAGTGTTTTTATAAACACACGAGTCGTTCCTAATACATCAATCATCTCCGTACTACAATTTGGCTAAAATAAAAAAAAATCATTTCAAAATGATACAGCAATAAAATTAAAAGTACATACTTAAGTAAAACATAAAATTAAAAATAATATAATTACATCGCAAGAGTTATTTATGTATCTGGCACAATTTCCAATAATGGTAGCATCGACGTGTTGTCCACTCGAGTTTCTCATGAAATAATTGTCAATGCCGTATTTTTGGTACAGTTTTTGTCGTTCAAGGCATCTACCGCTGTGGTACATCTTAAAAAAGCTTGATTATCATAATTGAATTTGATTTTAGAATAATCTTTGATGTACTCTAGTTAGAAAATAAAAAATTCAACAATAATTCACCTCTCCCGAGTACTCGACAATTAGTTCTCCTTTAGGTATGAAAGTGCAGGAATAAAGCCCGAGTCCATGAATCCTTGATTTCCTTATCGTTAGACACCTTTCCCCCAAAAAGGGATTAAAATATTTGTCAGTCTCGGGCTTTCGATAATCCACAATAGTATATCTGCTATATTGAATAAAAAATATTTCACATTGACACGAAAATCAATTTGATTCCTCTAATGTAAGGAAAATAATTTTATATTGATTATGAAAAATTACCCAAAGCTTTCGTCGCCTTCAATTTTGGCTCTCTTACTGTGGCGTTCAATTAGGAGATGTAACTCAACAGAATTTTTGCTTTGAAACAAACTCCCACATTTACATAAATAGTAAATAGATGAAGTCTTAGTTTGCTCATTAGTGAAGGAATTCGATGGCGAGGTAGAGTTTGCTCTTTCAGCAGAAGCTCTGGAATTTGAGAAATTGCGTTCTGAATCATTTGAAGACACTGAACTTTCAGACAAGGAACTTGAAAAATTCCTATTAGTTGAACTTTGACATAAATCGAGGTGATCTGAGCCAGAATCTGAACTCCCTGAAGAAAATCCTGAATCCCCTGTGGATTCTTGTAAATTTTTAATCTTTGAATTTGATGTCCATAATGAAGGTTTGCTTGACGAGGACGAGACAGAGGATGACTGCAGCATTATCGAATCTTCAATGTCAAATTTTCTTTTCTTTTAGATTGATTCTGCTTGATACTTATTCTTAATTGCTATGCCGAATAACTAAAAAATGTTATGGGATATTTACTATTTGAATTCACACATCAACTTTAATAATGAAACCTTTTATTTTTAATGCTACTTAAAATAGAGTATACATACCTTGGCTACTTGAGGTGAATAAAGAACTGTCTTTTCTTGAGTTGCTGGATTGAGAAATATTGAGATCCTGGAAAGACACTTTAAATTACGCTTATAATACTTATTTATATTACTTGTAAATATATTATTATTTTATTAACGCTATAAGTATACTACTTTAGCCAAAATTATATATACAATTACTAGTCACAAATTTAAATCTTTAATTAAAGATTTTAGTTTAATCTCGATACTAAAATAGAGTTAAGAGAAGAGAATTAATGAAGAGGATGGGGAAAGAGTTAAAGAGAAGAAGTTAGCGCGTCTCGATTTCCCTTCCCGCTCTGTCTCACCTCCTTTCCCTTTCTGCAACGGACGGGGAAGAGAAGTTTCAGGAAACTCAATACACTACACTCACTGACAATGAGACACTAGTTGAATCTTCTTACATGCTTATTACACAATGGCACAACACGACCCAAAGAGTCAAACCAAAAGATCCACTGCCGGTGACATAAATATTTAAATAAGATGTATGCAAAACAAGCCATATTTATTAGCTTATGCAGAGTTGATAAGGGATGGTTTAGTATAAGATGATGATGAGTCAAATTGCTAATACACTCATAAGGAAGACTCGTTAATGTATAAAGTATGTTGTTAAATGCACAATAGTTTCGTTATTTGACCAATTTGTAGTTGACCCAAGTGCATTTTTGGTCACAGTATACTTTAGAATTTAATTGTAAATTATTGGTCTTTCGAATATAGGTAAGTTGGCTGGATGGGATAAGAAAATATCCTAAAAGCCCCACTCGCCAATGTGCTTGTGCTTGTGGAATGATATTAAAATATTGAACTTTATCAATGCTATCTTTAATAACATTGAGAATGAAAAACTTATGAACTCATGTTCGTTTCCTAATAATACATATAGCAATTTTATGATTTCTCTTTAGAGCTCTCGATACACTCGATAATTTATGGATCTCCTCCTGGTCTAATGTCTGGACTCGATGACGGGGATGCCCTTCTTATCATTCAAGGACAAACTGTTGCTGGATTTGATTCTAAAAGCTATTTTTCCTCAAGCCGGCTTCAAATATTTCGCATAACAAATAACAAATTGACATTTGATTAGTTTATTTCTACCGGCTTTTTACATTTTCTCGTCATAATTGTAGTTGAGACACTCTTTAAACAAAGTATCATTCGCTAAGAGAAAGAAATGGGAGTGAAGCGAGTTATTTTGTCGGAAGACCCGGTTTGGAAAAAGTTAATTGCTCAAAAGGATCGAACCATTCATCTTCCTTCGTTGTTTTCGAGTGATCCTGAGAGATTCAAGAAATACAGGTATGGATACATGAAATCTCGTTGTAATCATGTCATTAGCATCATCAATCATAATGATATATAGATATCCGTTTATTTGATTTTTCCATTAAAATATCTTAAATATTAAATTAGCCTAGAATTGAAATCTCCTTGTCCAAATGGAGGCGGAACTTTTCTCATTGATTACTCGAAGAATCTTGTGGACGACAATATGCTCGAACTCCTTCTTGACCTTGCTAAGTCTCGTGGAGTTGAAGAGAGGAGAGATGCGATGTTTGGAGGAGAAGCGATCAACGTGAGCGAAGGAAGAGCCGTTTTGCATGTGGCATTGAGGGCTCATGCAGATGACCCACCTTTCCTCCTCTCGGGCAAAAATGTTCTCCCGGACATTCACGCCGTTCTAGAGAGAATGAAAACCTTCACGAATGATGTCATTTCTGGGAAATGGGCTGGATGGACAGGAAAGAAAATCACTGACGTTGTCAACATCGGAATTGGAGGCTCTGATTTGGTATTTTTTTATTCAAATATTTAACAATAAACATTATTTTTTAAATCAATTATGCTTTATTCTTTCTTAACTTTTAAAACTTCAATTCAAAGCCTTTTAATGATTAAAATGACTATTTTACATAAGAAAATTCAGATATGGCTGTATCACTTGATTATTTAGTAAAATCATAAATGAGAATTTTAAAGGTTATTTTTTGATAGGGACCGTGTATGGTGAGCGAAGGGTTGAGTCAATGGGCCGTCGGACCCAAAACACACTTTGTGTCCAATGTGGACGAGAGCCATTTGACAGACGTGCTTAAGATGATCAATCCAGAAACAACCTTGTTCATCATTGCCTCTAAAACATTCACTACACAAGAAACGATGTCCAATGCGGAGTCTGCTCGGAAATGGTTCTTGAGCCAAGGAGCTCCTCTTTACTCAATCCAGAATCACTTTGTGGCTCTTTCGACCAATGAAGCCAAAGTGTCCGAGTTTGGGATTCGGACTTTCTTTGAGTTTTGGGACTTTGTCGGTGGGCGATATTCTCTCTGGTCAGCCATCGGACTTTCCATTGCCCTTTCAGTCGGATGGGAAAACTTCAGAGCTCTTCTGGACGGAGCCAGATGGATGGACAACCATTTTCGAAATTCTCCACTCCACGCTAATGTAAAATAAAATATATTTCCATTTAATTAATTAATCAGTTTTAAAGCAATAGTTGTACATCCCCCTTTTGTAAAATCTTGTAGTTGTGCTCAAGTTACATTGATAGCTTTTTTTAACCTTTTTATTTACATTTAACTGAGTTATTATTTGCAGGCTCCTGTCTTGTTGGCACTTCTTGGATTCTGGTACTGTTCTGCTCTTGGTCATGAAACCATTGCTGTTCTCCCTTATGATCAAAATCTCTCCAAGCTCCCTTCTTACCTTCAACAAGCGGATATGGAGTCCAATGGGAAAGGAGTGACAGTGGATGGGGAGAGTGTGACATGGCCTACTGGCCCTGTGGTTTGGGGAGCAGCCGGGACAAATGGCCAGCATGCCTTTTACCAACTGATTCACCAAGGAACTCGTATCATTCCTGCGGACTTCATTGGGTTTGTTAGGAAGAGGGAGGCGATTCCTGGGATAAGTCACCATGCACTTCTCTTGGCCAATCTCGTGGCTCAACCGGAAGCTCTTCTCATGGGGAGACCAACTGCCGAGAATCCTCATCGTCTTTTCAAAGGAAATCGCCCTTCCAATTTGATCATGGCTGAAGAGTTGACTCCTTTCACTCTCGGAGCAATCATAGCACTTTATGAACACAAGATTTTTGTGCAAGGAACTCTTTGGAACATCAATTCATTTGATCAATGGGGGTAAGTTGGTTGAGTTTTTCAATTCTATTATTATAACAATGTATAAATTTCAACCTTTATCATTTAAACTTCCACATTTAATAATATTGGAAAAAATTAATTATTTTTACGACTTAATAGGTTATATAATATTTTTAACCATGAGCAAAATCACTTCAACAAGTTGACATATTTTAAGGTTATCTGTATCCATTATAAAAAAATTACAATTTATCTTTGTAGTGTGGAGCTTGGAAAGGAACTTGCTAAAGCCGTTGAGCCTGAACTAGCAGCCAAGCGTGCTGGGAGTCACGATGCTTCTACCAATGGAATCCTCAACTTCATCTTTCAATACTCAGGAAAATGAGCTTTAATAGAAATAAATACTTAATAGTCTCGCCTGAGCAAACAAGGATCAATCGAAACGTTTTCTGTGATTAAAGTGTTACTCTCTTACTAAAATATCTCTGAATTAACTGAATAAATTATTTATTGGTTCTGGTGTCAAAAAAAGCATAATTTCGTATTTCAATTGTTCATACTCAAATGCATTTAATGTTATCAACCTTATTACATAATAAAACATTTAAAATGAAATATCATCTTAAGTAGAGGGTCCAATTTACCGCAAAATCTCAGTACCGCGGTAACGGTAAATACCGCGGTACAAGTACCGCATATATAAACATAGTGTATTTACATATAATGAGTATATATTATTTTAATATTATACTTAAATGCATTATGATTCTAAATAACTATTAAACTAGTTAAGTATTTGACTACAAGTTTTACATTTTGCCGATGTTTTATCAATACTTCGAAAAAAATGACCCCAAACTGGGTTTGACTCAGATTTAAAATCTACAAATTTAACTATTTCATTTGACATTTCGTAATTATTAAGTATATTCGTTATGAATCACTTTAGAATTTAAAATTCGAGCAGAAATTAATTTAATTAGATGCCACTAGATAGAAAAACAAAAACAAACCCTAGTACCGCAACGCGGTATTACCGCATTGCTAAAACCGCGGTACGGTATAGATGCTTGCGGTACTGGTATCGCGGTACTTGTAACGCGGTTGGACGCCCTAATCTTAAGTAAATGATAAATAATGCAACAATGCAAAAAATGGATATGATATATCTTGATTTATTAAATTAATGATTGTTCAGTTGAAAATACTCTTTTTATATTGTTTTAAATACTTTAACGACATTTAATAATTAAGTAATATTTATTTTTAAATATATAAACTAAAATATACTTTAAAATACGTAAGATTATCTAAATATTACACCATCCCGATAGAGAAAAATGGGTGTCGAAAATCTAAAATAAGCTTAATATTTGATATACAACATGTAATTTTCCAGACTTTTAATAATCAATATGTTAATTGACTTGTTTTCCTTTTTGAATGTGGATGTATTGTCTGATAAGGCGAGAAATCTCGTGAGCATGTTCTGTCTGCAACCGAGTGATCCTCTGCTGCATTAAGTTTCCACATTTCATATCCAAGAAGAGAACCCCTTCGTCATTTTTCACTTTCCTCGTTGAAATGACTTCAGAATATGTCCAATACATCAAAGTCTCCTAAATTATCAATTACATATAAATCTAATTAGCAATTCCTCTTCGCCAATAATTATTATGAAATTGTTTTTTTAATCATATTACTTATTTGAATTGTAATTAATGAATAATAGGAAAATCCATTTATGAAAATGGGTAAAGGTAAAAGCCATACGTGAGTAATGAGGTCCAAGAAATGTACGCCATTTCGATTTAATGCCATAATGTATTCTTCAGGAGGTTGTGGATCCGAAAGTCGTTTCACAGTGAAGAAACTTGAACCAAACAATTCCCATTTTTGGAGAATTTCTAAACAAATGAAAATTCATTTAAATTCAATTCCTCAAGAATTCAATAACAATTCTTCAAATCAAACAATTCCAGCAAAAAGGTGTGAATTCTTTATAAAATGTTTATTTTTCTTACCCAAAACTTGTCCTTTAGCTTCAATGGGCGTAAGGCTTGAAATTTCTCCCCAGAAATCATTCACAATAGAAACCCATTGATTGGGTCTAACATCTCTCGCTGCCAATGCTGGCTTAGGGAGCAAATACTTCGTTTCCTTCAGCGTTGGTGAAGTCGAAAGATCGGCAGCTCTATGAAGAAGCGCCGCAATCTTCCCAATGTCATACTAATAAATCACAATGATTAATTACACTAATTAGCTCTGTATAAGTATTAACAATTAAAAATAAGAAATTCAGTGACATGAATCTTTATTATCCTCCACTCACCACCACATTTTGAGGAATAGACTGGCCAGGCATTGTGAGAAGAAGCCCTTCCAGATAGTCAGGCGCCACTTGATTGAACACCACTTCAATGTAAACAGGAGAGTCAAGACGAAGATCGAAGAACCAAACAGAACGGCAAAAGATGAGGTAGAAAACCTATTTATGAGAAGGTCACAAAATATTATATCAATTATCCAATTCACCAATTCAACTCTCATTCCCCCATTTAGTGCTCATTAAAAGTATTAAAGTGAATTAAAGAAAATAAACTAAAGCTCTTACTTGTTGGTTCTTGAAGAGCTCAGTGGTTACGTCAAGGATGTACTCTTCTTTCTGAAGTGGCATCGTAAACGTATCCCCCTCCACGATACAGTAGACGCTAAACTCCTCGCGTTCTTCTGGCGAGCGAATGTTCAGCATCCCGCACATCTCGTCAATCACATCCTACAAGGACCATTAATTTAATTATTAACTCATTACTTTCTACTTTCTCTCTCAAGTCACTCATTCAGTTCCACACAAGAATACATAAATAAAGGAACCTCCTCCTTTAAATCCACACACAAACAGTCAGTTGAATGAATGAATTTGTCATCAAATGAGAATGAATTGCTCTTTTTCACCTGAACAACCGTCGTGGCTTTGATGTTCACAACTCGTTGAGTTCCACCAGGCAATCTGAATATTTGTCTCTTGGCATTCCGCCCAGCAGTAATGGCCGTGATTTCCTCGACGCTCGGGACGTTCCTTCGCCCGCCGTATTTAAACGTTTTCCTTAAGTTTTGAAGGGAGACCAAGGCCGTTCCGTGGTATGCTCTCCGCTTGTCATACGCTGACGTTTCGAGGTACTTGAACAAGTAAGGCTTCAATATGTCGCTACATGTGAAATAGGCTGCCAAGATGGTGAAAAGCCTCCAGCCACGTTGAGCGGATTTGGAATTATTCGTCGTTTGTTTCATAATTTGACAGTAGAGCTCATCTCTCAGCGGAGGCGTATTATGACAATTCTATACATAATATTATTGTTTCAATCACGGGAAATCCTCTTAATCTCTTACTTCACCATTGTATAAACTACTTGTTACAGTAATGGCCATAAGATCCTAGAATTTACTTGAAACTTACCCTTAGGAGAGTATAGACGCATTCCACTTCGCTGGCTCCCTTTGGAAGAGGAACGTCTCCCATGTAGATGAGGATAGACTGGAAACACTCGAGAGCCAATTTGTTCGTCGGCTCATCAAGAGGCAGAAGGGACGAGTCGACCATCGTGTTCGTGTATTTCACAAGCGACACTTGTTCCTTCCAGGTCCAATTTTGACCTGCTTGGTTTGAGCTCTTCTTGGATTTCTTCTTGTTATTTTGATGCGTTAGGGAATGATTATCCATTGAAAACCTGAATGTGACAAATGAATTATTAGAAATGCTCATATGTGCATGTCAACTTATTCTTCTTACTACTAAATAAAGCAAATATGTGTTTATATCAGAAATATATTAAGTTTTTCTGATATTGTACTGTCTAATATAAAAATTTAAATATAATCAAAAATGCTTCTAGGTACCAATCTTGATCTAATGATTAATTTCTAAATTTCTTTAATATGAAGTAAATAATGTTAAATTAATACGGAAAAATGTTATTACTTTTCTTGTCTAAAATATAACATGGCAAACTGTAGGAGTGAGTGCTTTCCATCGTCAGCAACTTTGACTTCTTCTTCATACTCGTCTTCTTCGCTTTGAACCGTCGGCGGAACAGCGGCAGACGGCGGAGCCGAGTTGAATTCCACGACCGCATTTGTTTGAGCTCTTGCATGACCCTATGTATCATAACAAAAAATGAAACTCAAAAAACTCTCACCAAATTAATTCTCAGCTAAACCTCCCCTCATGTTATGTGAGCATTGTTGAATGAAAAGGCACACATGGGTGCGTAGCAAATGGCTAATTGAGTCAATCAATGAGAAGAACCTCTTTGATTTCCCTGTTCAGCTCCACAGGGTCCACGTTCTCTAAAGTGTTGATGTACAAGGAAAGGAAGGAACTGACGAATTTGCTCTCTTTGATGGCCCGGTACCAAGTTTTTAATTGAACCTCCTCTGGCATCGCAGAGACTCTCTCAAACCGACTGTTCGACTCTCACAGACCAACCAGAGACCCAAACTCTCAAGTCTTTCTTAGTCCATGATGACTTGATGACAAAGTCAATCCACAGCTGTCGGTCCCCCTCTCAGACCAATTAGATGAGTCTCAGGATTGACAATAAGACCAAAAGGTATATACGAGTAAGATTACAAGAGAAGCCTTTAATAGCACGTTAAAGTATATAGAACTTCACAATAAATAAGACGTAAACACTACACAGCTCGACGAGCAAATGAAAACTAAAGGTCCAAAAAGGATTTTTCTCTTGGGCTTATTCGAAAGTGGAGCTCAGCTCCTCATGCTACTCTTTGTTGCTCATTCAATTCCTCATCATAATGAAGGATAAGAAGTTCCTCAAAATAATATTTCGTCTGTCATAATAATGTGTGAGATTAAATAGTTCATGAAGGGAGCCGAACCAGAACTGTTTTCTCTTTAAGGGGGAACTTGAGAGACTTGATCATTTTTATCATCATCATGATTATGACGATTCCTGTACTAACTCTTTTAAGTACTCACATATTTAAAGAGCTTGTTAAAAAAGAGATTCGAGAAGATTGGAGTCATTTTAAGATACGCCTTGGACAATTCTCAGAGATTTACAACAAACTCAAGCTGTTCGATGCCTTCTGTGCATTTTTGTAAGAGAGAAATGGGATGATAAGGGGAAAGACAGGATGATCAGTTCAGATTCAACAATCATGTGTGCTATTAAATAGGAACTGAAAGTGAGTTAGTAAATTGTTTAAAAGTATTGGTGTATTTAAAGCAGCGTGCGTGGAGGCAGCGACCTCAAATCCAATAAGGGATTTCCTCTGTTTATGCTCCAACCCACTGGCCCATGAATTGAACCTGTCATTTATAGTCTACAAGGGAATCAAGACAGAGGATCTGTTGGAATAACCAAGGGTGACGTAATCCTCATTTTCTTCCTTCCTTCAACACGCACTGATGGGAGATTTAGGTATTATGAATGCAAATGGAGTGCTAAATGCACCACCCCAACGAACCCAACCAACCCCATCGAGTTAAACTGAGGAGCAAAGAGGCGAAGGAAAGTTGCCAACTTACATGAGCGAATCGTGCTATCCATTCTTTGATTTGCGACGCTTGGAATGTATTAAACACGAGACGGTGGCCCGTTCTGAGCATCATACTGAACCCGCTTGGTCGACTATTTGCATTTTCAATGTCTTCAAACCTAAATGGAGAAGAAGGAATTTTTATTCAAGGGGTTTCTTATATAAATATTAAAATTGTTCCTAATATTGGTACTTGTTCGGGCTAATGCTCTTGTAAATAGACTTGTTCATGGGAGCATGCAATCTTGGTATGTTTGAATAACATGGTATAATGAACATTTGAGCTTAATTGATAATTCTTAGAAGCAATAAATTGATTGAGAAATCACGCTCTATTTAATTTCTTAACAGTCGAGTAAATCTAGTTAAAGCTTGTAAATTCTTCATAATCTTCAAAGTGTGAATATTACATACAATCACTAATTACTTAATTAATTGAACTACAATAAAATGTGGTTCTTACCCGTAAAATTCCTGAACAGTTAAAATATCCCCATCACGCTTAATAACTTTGATCCCAGATCCGTTCACTGTCAAGTACAGACTGAGCCCAGCTCCATTCTAAATTAACATAAAATGAATTTAAATTTTATTTTCGTTATATGCAGATTGGTCCATATTTTAGCATATTGTATTCTAGCTAATTTTTCCAGACTGATCATTCAATTTCAACTTTGAATGCAAGAATTACCTGCACTTGGAAGAATCTTGAAAAGTACAAAATCCAATTCTTGGCAATTTCCACAACGTTCTTCTTGACGTTGATCTTGTGTTGACCAGAATTGACATTAGTTAGGTCAACTCCGTAGCCTTCGAGCATGGCCCTCATCCTTGTATTCTCTGTTGAGCTGATGCGCAAATGATTTCTGAACGTGTCGCGAACAATTTGAACGAAAATCAAATGAAGGGCCAAAGGATTCGCTAAGGTTTCCCCTGGCAGAAGAACTTCTTTCCTCAAACGGAGCACCCAAGGAACTCGGTTATAGCTAAAGTAAGGCGATTGATTCTTCTCGAACAGTCTCGTTTTAATCATTGGTTCGTGCTCGTAGCGTTTGATCTGTTGGTCATTGTCCATTGGATGTAAAAACTCGGATGCGTCATCAACTAAAAAATTTAAAGTTTTTAACCAATACAACTAAACACTATAATGATCCTTAATTTTTAATTAAATGGAAAAATTAAGGACGAATTAATAAATTAATTAACTTACATTCTACTGGCTCGACTGGACCTCTATAACTCGTATCAATTTCATCAAATGTTTGAATTTTCCTCATTTGCATTTGCATCATGGGCGGAGAATCATTTCTGGAATTTGACATTGGAGGAGCAATGGGCGGTGGCGGAGGAGGCGGGAAGGGATTTCCCCCATTTCCGCCCAGTTTCTCCTGAAGCATCATCTTCCGATCTTCATTGAGCTTCTTGGGGGCATGTGCATTTTGTGCGGAGGATTTGTCATCTTTGCTTCGTCCGCGAATGCTCGTCACTTGCTCAAGCTTCTCCCTCATTTCGTTGCTAATCCTCAGTTTCCCCACAGACTCTCCAAAAGGACGAGGAAGGAATTTCTTGATGGGGAAAGGCGGGGCAGGAGCTTTCGTTACTTCATGATCGTTCGCTTCAGGTTCGCCCCAATTGTCGTCATCAGGCGTCGTTTCCCTCTGCTTTCTCTTTTCCTGCCTTATTTTGAACTCGTTGAAGTTGTCCGTCGGTCGTTCTTCTTGAGGTTCCTGGTCTCCCTTCTTTGGTGGCCATCGCCATTTCCCAATCCTCACCGTCTTGGCTCGTCCGTAGGGATCCATAAATGGCCGACTCCCTCCCTCAATGAGGTCAGGAGGGAGGGGCGGGGGAGGAGGAATAAACGTGTTGTCTCCGCGTGACTTGGGCTCTCCCGAATTTCCAAACGAATTCTTTGGCATTGGTCTGACGGCTTCACGCTCTCCGCTTGGCTTCCTTGGAGGAGGAACCGAGTGTTGGGTGAAGTTGATATTCGAGAGCTCTACGCTCGATGGAGATGTGAGCCTTGACCGTGGACTTGCGATCCGAGAACTTCCGTCTCCAGTCTCGATTTGTAGCTACAAGATAACAAGAATTTTCTTAGAAATATTACCAATTTAAAATTGATACTTTAATCTGTACTTTAATCAAAAAAGTTTAAAAAATCAAATATAAAAATAACGTGATCGGATTTACATTTACCTGTTGTTGCAAGAGTTGTTGAAGTGCATTGTTTTGAGCAATTAGTTGCTGCTGGATTTGAATGTTCTGAGCCATAGCAGACTGAAGGAAGGCCCGATGGTAATTTTGTTGATACCCATCTCCGTTTTGAAGCCCTTTGGGATCAAGAAGCATTCCTAAATTAGACAAAAAAATGCTCAAAGTTGGGTTAGGACGCCAAGTGCGAAAATGTTACCTGAATTATATCCAAATTGAGCATTTGACATTTGGAAAGGAGGTGGACTTCCCACGTTCGAAATCGGAGTGAAGACATTGTCAATGACTCCGCCTCCTTTGATGGAAGTGGCGAGACTTCTCGCGTCGCTCAAGTCATCCAAATTTCCATCAAGAACTGGACTAAACAAATCATCCAGAAATTGGTCGACATCTGACGCTTGTGAAGGCACTCGGACTCGTCGCACATGTGAAGCTGCAAATCCACAAATAAAATAATTAATTGATAGGTTGAGTCATAATTTAAAGTTTTCTTATAAACTTAATTTATGATGAGCTAAATTAGAAAAGAGCACAATATAAAGAAATAAATTACCTAACGATGGTGCTTCACTTGTGTCGCTCAAGGCACTTGATTTCAAGCCTCCATATTCAGAGTTGTTGAATCGCTCGATGTACGCACGGGACGAATAACTTCCGGCAATTGAAGAGCGTTTTGAGGCGCTAGAAGCTTTAATAAACCGTGGATTCCCACTCCTTGACTGTCTTGAACGAATCGTGAAATCGGAATTTCCACCCGATTCAACAGGCACGAAAGCTGACCTCCTATAACAAAAATACGAATAAGTAGAATAATAGTGATTTACCGACTTCTTTTCACTCTGACACACAATTCAAACCATTCAGAGATTAGCAGAGCAATGAATATTATAGAGCAATAAATAATTCATGGGAGTTAATCCTAAAACCATAATAAAAGAACTTACCCTGCAAAGTCTCTTGAAGTCACTTCAATTTCAGCTTCATCCTTCGTTGACGAATTTGAGCTTGAATGCATAGATTGCTCATAGTACCTGTTCAGAGTCACATAAAAAAGAATAATTGAGTTTCATAGGCATGAACAATGCAAGTGAATTGGAGAATAATTTATGCTAATGTTCAATTCGTCGCGCATAAAGTGACAGTTTACCTTGTATTTGGTTCCCATTTATCAGCAATATTCTCAATTGAATGATAACGCTCGTTAAGACGACTGCTCGATAAGCCCAAATTCTTCAATGTTGAGGAATTGTCATCAAGTAAATTATCAAGACTTTTGCTTTTTGGCTTCTAAAGAAATCAAGTTAAATTAAATATTAGCAGAACATTACAATTTTAGAAAGTCAAATTGAATTACTTAAGACATGACATATTTTTCTTAATAAAATAATCAACTAAAAAATTAGATGATTTTGAACTTACTTGGAAATATCTATCATTTAGCACTGAACCAGATAACTTGTAATCATCAAAAATGTGTTCGTTTTTGGGCGGTTCAGGCGGCGGTTGCGGCGGTCGTTTCATTTCACCTCGTCGACTTCGCCCACCGAAAAGCCCTTGATTAGCTTTGACGCCGGGGAAAGCCGGGGGCAACTCAATGCTGGACAATGCATCTAAGACAAAGTCGCTAAAACCCAACTCGTCATCATCGAGTTCCAGCGTCCATCCACCGCTCTCAATTCCTCTTTCACTTGCAGACATATCGCCTAGTTCTCCGCAAGTCGTCCATGAATTGATATTAAAATGACGGAAGTCTCCGTCTGAGTAATAAACAGGCAACGATGTGTTCACCCTGTTCTTGATCCCCCTCCATTCAAGGAGACAAGGGGGATGAGACCGCGAGACGCATTCGTCCACTCGAGTACTCTGAATGATCTTATCTTGACAAATTGAGGCATAGTGAGTGTCAAAGTCTGAGACGTATTTAAGAAGATATGGGCCGAGACTCGGGCTGGGCTTGAGACAACTTAGGAGACTCGCCATTAAAATCCATCCGCGTTCCAAGTTCTCTTTATTGTGATTATCCTTAGTTTGATTGAGCGATTGAATGAAGATCTCGTCCCGGAGATTCTGGTTTAAAATCCCCTTGTTGATGATGTAATTGGCCAAGATCATGTCCCTCTCGTTGTCTCCATTCATGAACCGAAGGATGAGCTTGAAAATAGTGAGGGAATCATCATGGGGAGAATCCTTGAGGAAGGGCACAGTGATGGGTTCTCGTTTCATCCCGAAGGTTTGGTTTTTGAAGAACATTTGCACGTATTTCGTGAACACCTTTCCGTCAATGTCTGCTGGGAGATGTCGGTTCTCAGGTTTGGTGCAAACTGGCCCAACCGTCTTGATCAAGTTTCGATCCGTATGTGGAGGATGCCAATCTATAAAATAAATAAAAATATAATTATGAAAATAATTGCTATTAAGTTACAGTTGGAATAATTCATCTCAGGTTCTATATAAATGCACATTAAAAAATTACCATCCAATTTACTGAAAACAAAAGCAAGCTCAGCAGGGATTTCCAAGTGATTAACTCCTGGAACGACGTTTCTCTTTTGAACGACCTTCCTCTTTTTGAATTCATCCTTCATCAAATTGAATCTCCTCCTGTCTCTCTTCATCCTCCATTTGGATTGAGCAATTAGTGCAGCTCTCTTCATTTGAACAAACCTCTGTCTTTCTCTTCTCATTCTCCAGTAAGTTTGGATCTTGACGGCGCCTTTCTTCATGTTCTTGTAGCGTTTCCGAGTGAGATATCCCCTCACTGACTTTTGGATCTTGAGGGCAGCTGTGTGGAACAATTCGTAGCGTTTCCCTTCCAGTTTTTGCTCTAAACTTTCTCGCAAAAATATCTTTGAAGACCCGATTTGATAATCGCGTCTTGACTCGTCAACTAAGTTCAAAATATTTCTTGATATTTCCCTCGAGCTGAGCCGCGAGGAGACTGGCACAACACATCTGTACCTCGAGGCGAATTGAGTAAAGGTTAGGCGAATTGGATATCCAAGCTTCCTGATTCTGATCGTTTCCAAAATCCCAGAGTATCTTCAATCAAAAGAACACAGGTTAATTTATGGGGGCAATGAAGCGGAAAATTATAAGGTTTGAGAGTAGCACTTAACAAGTAGGTAGTAGCATACCTTAGCTGCTCCAACACCACACTAATGTCGAACTCCATGGAGTTCTTGCTATTATTCGGCTTGATACAGCGAATGAACCATGGATTGCACCTTCGATTCATAATGTTCATAAATTAGGTCCAATGACATTCACCACAATGATAATTAAAAGGGATGAAAGAGAACATAAGGAAAAACGTGTTTACTTTGCCATTGATTCCAATAGATTATTGAGAGAGTCGCTAAACCTCGCTGCGACCGTCGGAGCTCTCGGCTTCATTGTGACGAACCTCCCTGCTTTATGGACAGTCCTTGGGTCGGATTTATTTATGAACATTTTCCCAATCATCTGCCCAACCAAATAAATAAATCCTAATTAAATGCCAACTTCTAAATACATTATTAAATTATACCAACTTTAACAAAAGTAATCATACTGGTGAGCGAATAGTTATGATTAAGAGGGATTAGAAAGTTATACTGCATTCTTTACAATCCGCAATAATCATTATTTGTAAAAGTTGAAAAAGCACCTGGCTGCGGCTTGAATTGAGGAGCTTGAGGACATCCGGCCGTACCATGTCCCTGTTCTTGTCCAAAAACCCATCCACGTTGTACCACACAGACCCTGCATAGTGCTTGACCCCAAACTCAGAAGAAATCATCCGGGGTCGAAGGTAATTCTCGTTGAGGGCATGATTGTAATGAGCTTTTTCGAGGAAAGAGTGATCCTGCAAAATGTTATTTTCATATCAAATCATCATAAAATCATCACTGCAGAGTGTGTAGAGCAAGAGATCTCCACTGAGGATGTTTAATAGGGAGTGAAGGAGGGAATAAGTGAAACCATGAAAGTGAGCTCATAATCACCACATTCATATGCAGCAGAGGGAAAGGAATGAAACTGAAATTCAAATGCCTGAACTTCCACTGACCGTAGCTTTAGGGAAGTTCGACTCGTCGTCCAGTAAGTGAAGAATCCCAACAGGTTTACGGCTTAGCAAATTGATGACCCCGAGGTTATCCTCGTAGTTAATTTGGACCCACTCCAACTTCTCCTTCAGATACTCCTGCTGCTCCAACTTGAAGATGTGTTTGTTCAAGAAGTGTTGGAGTGACTCATTCGCAAAGTTGATGCAGAGCTGCTCGAAGCTATTTTCCTATACATTGCGGGACAAATGATGTGAGAACCTCCGTTTTACGACGAGCCAACAATGAGCAAGGGAGAAACTAGGGGAGAAACCTCACCTTGAAGTCTTCAAATCCGAAAATGTCAAGGATGCTAATGCAAGTTCCCTCGCCCTTATACACAATTTTATTGATGCGGGAAACGAGCCAGGAGAACAGGTTCGAGTATAAGACTTTGGCAATCGCGTCACGAGAGTCGAGGCTCTGGTCGATAGTGAGAGGGGTCGTCATCTTCTCATTCCGAGCCTCCTATAAGGTTCGCAAGAATCCCCGTTCAGTTGTTATTTAATAAATAATTAATAAGCTCGCCATTCTTCCTACTAATTGAATCACAGAAGTCGGAGTCAAAGTTCTTATCGTAAGCTCACCGTGGTTCGAGTCGTGAGGGCTTTCCGAATCCCATCTGCGTTGATTTGCAACAGGTGGGCTGTCCATTGGATTTCGGCATCTGAGCCGATTTCCACTCCTTCTTGCCCGTGTTTGAGTTGCTTCCGATGGAAGTACACGTTACCCAAGTGAAGAACTATTAGAAGAAATGCCAAGTCATGGTTTTACTATATAACTTATTTAACTAGTCATGTCACTTTCTTCAGTTTCTTTCCTCCAAAAAGGTTTCCTTTTTAAGTCAAAGAGAGCTAACTGACCTGCAGCCAAGATACTCATAATTGAGTCCTGTTCTTCCGTCGTGAATCCGAGGATTTGCATGGCAGAGAGCAGAGCATTGAAATCCTCCCCGTCATTCTTCCCTTTGATGGAGCAATTTCCTCCTTGATTAAGGTAAAAGTATTTTTCAGCCGTGAGGAGCCCGTATTTCTCTTTGCTTTCTTTGGAAAGCCCTTTGAGCATTTCGTAGAAAACATGATAGTTCCTCTCCTCCCCTGCTTGAGTCACAATCCTTGACTTCTCAAGCAAATACTCTGTGATCTTCGCCCCGATGATGTTCCCACTATAGGATGGAATCATCACATTCAATTACTTACTTTTCCTAATTATCAATCAACTCCCAATTGGATAATATTCACACCCTGGATATACTCACCCGTTAAACTGAACTTGAAGATACTTCCCGAACCTTGACGAGTTATCGTTCTTAATAGTCTTCGCATTACCAAATGACTCAAGGAGGGGTGAAGCCTCTAGGATTTGCTCTGTGATTAGATTTGATGGCGATTTGTTCACAAGTGCTAAGTATCTGGAATGGGAAGAGAGGAATTTTCAAATGTACCGTTCTTTTATTCTTTATTCGCGTAGCTTAAAGGATGTGAAACGAAGCACACTTTCTTATATAACGTATCCGTTTCAAAACTTGTAATTAAAAACACCTATCTGGACATGCTGAGCAAATATTACAATTTACACTCTACATATTTCATTGTATTATGTCATTATGTGAACATCCGAGAATAATAGACGGCTCAAAATTACAAAGTCTACTTGTTACATAGCATAGAAATGATTCAAAAGAAGAGCTTAAACCATATTCAAGCATGCTCAAGTAATTGTATGCAATTATAACATTTATTATAGAGCTCACAGTTAAAACCAGAGATGGAATCATTCCATTAGCTCTAGTATAGTAGGGCAAATGAACCTAATTATATTGTAAATGTAAACAATGAAAGGAATCCTTACCCGCACATGATTTTGCAAGCCTCTGTTTTGCCACTCCCACTCTCACCGCTTATAAGGACGACCTTTGTTTGACAATTAAACTCAAATTAACGAACAAAAATACTTAAAAAGCAAAGTTTCATACCTGGGACTCGGAGTCCTTAATCATTTTCCCATAGGAGGAGGAAGCGAGTGCGAATAAATGCCTGTAAATAATGATATATTAATTAGCAAGCTCATGTTACTTATGATTTGAATATAAAAGTCTCTGGTTGAGCGAGGACAAGGTGAATAGGTCTTGAGGGTGAGTGAAGACGATGATAAAGAGACTCACGGTGGAAGAACGCCCAAGACTTTTCCCTCGTATTTCTTCACATTGTCGAGGCCGTAGATGTCAAACATCTTGTAAGGGTTGAGCGAAAGGAGGATGGACCCAACGTAGGTCTAAATATTTAGGTATTACATGAGGATGAAAGAACAAAAATAGTAAATAGACTATAAATTGTGCAAATATGGCCCAAAAAAGAGAACCAAGTCGTGACGGAGAGTGTCACTGGGAATGATGATTAAAAGGGAAACCAGAGCAAGACTTACGTAGATATAACCACGATCATATCTCATCTTGACGTTCCAAAGGAGGCTCGCCTCAGTTAAGTCACTAATTAAACCAATTACACCACGTTAAAGAAATAAAGAGGCCATGTGCATTTTGAATAATATGTAGTAGATCAAGGAATGCGTATAAAGTCAACAAACAAAGTGTTTGTCAAAGTGGGAAGATGAGGTAACCTCAATGTGATCATATCGGCAACTCCTTCTTCGGCCAAATCGCTCCTCTTTTTGATTGACCCATTGTTCTCAAGCGTCCACGTCCCCGTCTGAAAATGAGAATGGCCCAGTTAAAAATTAATTCGAATTTTTTTACATCTCGCGCGGATCATCAAACTTGGACCAAAATATCTAACTGATCATAAACTGTGAATGAGCGAGCATATTTAGATAAAAATGCAAAAGAGTGTAACTATAAATTAGCTTTAACAAGAATGAACTCCAGTTTAATGAACAACCCAATTGTCAATCATCCTCCTACACTCATCATTATCGAAGAAGGATTTTCAAATATAGAAATGATGCAATTGGGGATTCGCCAAGCCCCGTTAAGATGCACTTGGTTGTTCATGCAACAAGGAGTGTAATTGAAGTCTAAAGGCCCTTCGTGGCCATTATTAAATACATGGATTGTGTACAAGAAAAACTACAAGACTCCTTTTGGCTCTTGAAGGCGGTGGTGGTAGAAGAAGAATGAACAGCTTCACTAGATACCTCAAGAGATAGGAAACATTAACCTCGACGCTCACCGGAAGCCAGTGAACCAACAATGGTTTTCTGGCCATTCCTTAAGTCCACTGGCGAGTAAATATTATTATTATTTCTATTATTCTTTTTTAAATTACCTTTTCCTCAATTGAGGATTTGACGGTGACAACATTTCCTTGACGGTGGAACTCGAGAACTTCCCCTGGGATCGAATAACCAAACTCCTCTGGGTCGAACCAGACTAGGTCTCCCTGTAGAAAAAAACAAACACGTTAGAAGAGTTCAATTTACAAACATTTAATAGGCAGAAAGCATTTCTTAAAAGACCTTTTCAAACACACGTTAAAAGTTAATGAGGAAATTAACCTGGGAGAGTTTTAGTCCTGGACCTTTCACCTCTTTCGCATGTACAGAAGAAATGTGAACAGCCTTTAACAAGGGAGGACTCAGACTTGAACTCTTAAATATTTTGGTAAACCCTGGCGGAATGGCCATATAAATCTTGTCCAAAGGTCTGCATCTCTTCATCGGTGAAGACGTTGAGGAATCACCTTTAGGAAGCGGTTTGATATTTGGGAGACTCTTGGAGGCTTTCACACTAATGGGCTTATTCATCCCGATCCCCTTCAACGTCTCGTAGTTGACTTGGAAGAGCGTCGGAAGATCGATTTTTGGGTTGAAGACGGAAACCCGTTGGCTCCCTCGCTTGGACATTTTCTAATACGACTACAACAGCTCTGACTATTGTCCAAGAATTGATAGCCTGTGAAATGCGTCTGGGAATAATTCCTCTTTCCACAACGGACCCTCCGCTCAATGGGAGAAAATGAATGTCTTCTTCATTCCTCTTCGAGGAACACCAACACACACATGGAGGAATGGTCAATTCCACCGCAAAACTAACTCGGTCTCTTGAGGGGTGAAAGATGTAACTGAATGACGCTGACCCCAAGTCAGCCAAGCTCAAATCGGGGGAGTGAAAATGTGATGCATTGCGGAGAAGGAGAGCTACAAGAGCACATCCTCCTTTCTTCACATCTTTATGAATGATTCTTTATACAATTCCATATTATGATCACTATTACACACCTACCTGTATCAAGACGGTGGCGTAATAAAAGAGCCTTTTACAGGTCTTTTTACGATCGTACAGGCGGAGTAAATAAGAGAATATTATTGAAGTATCCAAGGGCCGCGCTTGTAAAATAATTATGGACTACCGGAGGAAACCGCCCCCTCGGCTCGACCAACAATGAATTTCACTCACAATTTCCGATTTAGTCGAGTGATTGCATTTTTCATGTACTGTGGACCGGCCTTTTCTCTACACTTTTGTCTCTCTCCTATTACACACGGGAGTTCCACTCATTGTAAGCGAGTTAAATGACAATAAAGACAACAGTTTCCCTCCTTTGATTATTCAACTCTTGACGAGGTTCCTCCCATATCATTATTTAACGCTCACTTTTTCTCCTTTTACACATACTCATGGTCGAGTAATGGATAAATTGGGGGAGCCGTTAATTAAACGCTTCATTGACCTCTCTCCAACCAGCAGGGTTTTAAGTTGAGCCTGGGTGAAGTTTCTTAATCTCATACCAGCATCTTCACAATGGGACATAATTATTATTAATTCCACTCCTGCGACAGCTCACCACACACACAAATCCCCCCAAGACTATTAACCTCATCAAGCTCCTTGGCTAAACGCCTTTTTTAAGTCCTTAAAGTCGAAATGAGAGTTTAGGAAAGAAAATTCCCAGTAGGAATTGAGAAAGACCGGAATGAGTCAAATGTTTCACGCAGGTATCTTCTTCTCTAATTTGCTAAATTTCAACGGTTGGCGAGTCATAAAAATTGGACTATGAGCTAAACCCATAGGGAGTTCTTCCTATTGAGTTCCCAACTCTTACTCATTTCGTCCCTTTTATGTAAACATGAATGGATCTCTCATTTCAAGACAGGCGTAATATGTAACGCGTCCTAAATATAAAACTTCCCCTGCTATGGCCATCATAGCGGATCTCTAATGGAGAAAAATGAGGACTTCGTTCATCTTCGAAAGTTTCCCTTTACATACACCTTAAATACCAAGATGAATAAAATGGGGTTCAATAGAAAACTTTAGTGGGTGTGTGTATTAAAAGAATTCACACACACTATAGGAGACATTTAACACTTTTCTCCCTTTCCCTCCTTTTTTATCCTATCACACACATGTAAAGAAAAGATCCGTCGAGTCTCATCATATATTTATCATCCCAAATTCACATCTTCATAAAAACACACAAGAAGAGTTTCATCCCTAATGGATTTAATAAACTCTCTTGTTGTATTTTCCTCTCCGGAGTTCTACAACAATAATGTATAAGGAACAAATTAAGGGCGAATATCAGTAGGTATTATTTGCAAGTGACCTAATACTGAGTGGGTGAAATCTTCGACAACTCTCCAAGTTTTTATTTCAATTTCTTTTCCACCCTCGACGTCAACCAGGTTTCTCAAGGTTTGAATCAAGTCCTCAGTGCATTGCCCACCCGATCATACACACGGATTTAATGAAGGACAATACCTAGTTAAATCTGCACCTTCAACTAATATTATACTAACTGCATCAGAGCAAACAAATCAGGGGCAAATGATAGCGAACTGTGAGACGGCTATTACAATCTTATTGTCATCGTCATCCCCTCGTTCTCAATTACCATATCAAATGAGGCGAAGAGGTGATTAAACGCATTTCTTTAGCTATTAATGGCCAAGCTAATCAATCTGCACAAATTAGCTTAGAGTCTTTAATACAAAAAACTTCTAATTGTTATTAACCTTTCGTTGATTAAACAAGTAGCAAGTAAAAAGTAAATAAAAGTGAATTGAATATCAATTTTAGACAAAAAAGCTCGTTTAAAAATTCCCTCTCTTGGCCTTTAAATAGAGATTGATACAGATTGACAAAAGATCTGGGAAATTAAATCGTTTGTGCATTTGAAAGTCAATTGAACGATCAATTGTTTTCCCAATCAATTTCTAATCCTCGCTATCTCATCTCGAGTTTCTCAAAGCCGCTTAAATCCCAAGAGTTATTTAAGGTGGAGTCAAAAAGGGAGATTAATAAAGCAAGGACTTATCAATAATGGCTTTTAGAATTTAATTTATTACTTTACATTATTAGAATAATAGTCGGGATAATGTATAAAGAATTGTGCTTACAGTTTGAAAATCGGTCATGGCGATATCGACGAGTTTTATCAGATTAGATTCCTTTAAGCTTGGCCTTAGAGCATGGGAGAATTATGGCACCTTCTCATGATTATGAGTGCTCGGGCTTGAAATCACATTATCCTTCTTCTTTCCACACACTCCCCGTCAGAGTCAGTGGAATTAAGAGGGTAATTAAGTCGGTCTTGGCGCTTCTCCTGTCTGTTCTAATGAGACTCTTTGTAGGATCACACGAACTCCGCGGACCAACTCGCCATCATGACACTTTGCTGATTCCGTCTCGAATGGGGGGAACTCACGGCGGGGCAAGGGGGGAATTAAAAGGAAGAGAGATTTCAGGCACTTTAAACATCAAGATGGAAGACGAGGAAGGAAGAGAACTTGGAGGTTCACTCCATATGGAGAGACTGAGCAGGTAGGGAGAATAAGTCAGTTACAGGTAGTAGGAGTCCCCTCCGGGCGAAATTCCGATGAAAGAACAATCTTGGGAGTGCCTTTCCTTTAACCTGGATTCGAGCTAGTCGGGGGGTGAGGATGAGAATGGGCCGCCTCCTCCACAGAAAGCCTACTACGCCATATGAACAAGATACAAGGAGGATTTATAATACACAGGACTCATTCCACATACCTTTCAAACACTTTAGGTATTTCATAGCAAGTCTGCAAAGATTCCCTATCCTAACCACCACAGGTACTACTTATTAACTACAAGAGACTCAAACCCCATGTATCTCATGTGAGTTGGAGTACATGGAAGTACGCGAAAAGGCATTAGATTCTCTTGTAAGCTTCTAACATGTGAGTGTGTTTGCCCATCTCTATGCTCATTTGAATCGAAAATGAAAACGGTTCTATGCACTCAACCACCAGCGGTCCTAAGCATAAATATCCTCAGCAATGTTGAGACTCTCTTCACCAGAAGAACATTGGATTGACTAGGAAGTAATAAATGAAGCATCAGCCGCAATGGGCCACCTTTAATATTCCTACTTCATACATAGTAGAATCTTATTGAGGTATGGTCATAGGAGAGAATCTTATTAAGAAATACAGTCATAGGAGAATCAAACGGTTTTGTCAGTTGTCAGCTTGAAGCCTTTAGCTCGGTTTGACATCTCCACGTTGTATGACACATACTTTATATGACTTATAGATTATATGAATTTGCTTCGTGGCGATTGTTCAGGCAGCGAATTCCACGGGAGCAAAAAAAGCGTTATGACTAAAAATACCTGGAGGAGTGGAGGAACGACTCTCGTCGTCGGCCCGCGCTTCTCTGAGTGGATAACGGGTCGAGTTGGAAAGTGACCTCGTGAGCTCAATTTTTGAGGGTCATGAGCCACCAGGTGTTCGAATGTGTAATGTAAGTAAGGGAAGAGCAGTGGTCAATTCCTTGATTGCATACTCGTTTGTTTATATCGTGAAGACCGAATAGATAGTGGAGTAGTAAAGGAATGAGGAGGAATTCTATTCATCCCTCTCTTCCCATCAGACTCGTCTCGTCTAGACTCGAGGAAATTCATATATATGATTATTATTACTATATACATGTAATCATTTCTCAAATTTGGTTCAACAATCAAAAGTCGTCGTAAAGTAAACTCTCGCCGAAAGTCCACTTTCTTGTTCCAAGCCCTAAAGTCCTAAATTATGACCATTCCGACCAATTCATTCAGATGAGAAGAGAAAATGAACTTCCAATCAAGAGAAATAATTCTGATTCCCCTCCCCCTCACAGAATCCACTCTATAGACCCAGAATCCCACTGCCGACTAATAAGTCTATCTTCATATGATTTTTTGCCTATATGGATGTGTTTGATCGAGTGAGTCAAATTGGATTAAATGTGTTGGACAAGAATTGGAGTGGAGCAGAGAGCGCCATGAAGGTCTTTTTCCACTCTTCCTCTCTGTCGTCCATTACCTTTCGTATCCACATCCCACTTAACCCCGAGCTCAATCACTCCATCAATCCTTCCATTAAATGGGCCGTAACAATGGGGCGGCGATTGGACATCTCAACAAATAAGCCCTTTCTCCCTGAGAAATCAATGGAACAATTTGCTCATTCTCCCATTAATTAGTCAGGGTTACTTGAGGGCTTAAAAGAACCTCTTACATGATGGCTTTACACATGTAAACAAGTACCGACCAAGTGCCATGATCACTTCCTTCTCTTTCTGCCGATATGTTTAAATTGTTAAATTCCTTTCCACTCACAATTATTGATCAAATCGGCAAGGATCCAATTAGATCAACTTTAATTAAGTACATGAACATACTTAAGAAAATGATCTTCTTGTGTCCTTTAATTTTAATATCCAATGTGCAAGTACAAGCAATAAGAGATATACATAAACGTAAACTATTAAACCATTTGAGGGTTTATGAATTAAGATGAATGCATCTAAGCGGCTAACGATAGTAAAATGAATGTGTTATTGTCATTGTTTAAGTTTTTGCTTATTTAGATTTAATCGAGTTAATTAATAAATGCGACAAGTGGAAAAATAATTTGTCTAAAAATTTATTGCTTGTTCATCGTTTGTTATGAAACATGATTTACTAGTTATCTTCATGATGAAAGTGTCACTTATCATCTTATCTCATCAATCAACTCTTTACTTTGTGTCTGCGGCATGTGAAGAGTTAAGATACAATATCGTATCAACTATAATACCATAATTTTCATTTATTCATTTAAACTGTATAAGGTAAACATAATAGAGGTGACTGAACAGAAGTGACATAACAGAAGAACTCACAAGATTTGAAGGCTAATAAAGAATCTATGAGCTGAGACAATAAAATACACGGCGAACTCAAGTATTCTCAGGTATGAGGTGATCTGGTAATGAGAAAAGTCACGGTGTCAGTTATTCCTCTCCACAATAATAATGTCTTGGTACAAATGCAGCTTACCTTTGAGGGGAATTTTGATACGGTCAACCTCGTTGGCGATAGTCTCGTGAAGAGCATTCTTGAACTTGTACCTCACATACAGAGACTTGTCTTCCCCAGGCGAAGGATCGTAGAATCCTGGCAGCTGGGACTTCTTCCCCTCGTGGAGAATGAGTTTCGAGTCCTTAGAGAGGCACTGGAGCGGGATCGTGACGTCGATGACTTCTTCCCGCAGTCGACTCTCCGCTTTGTCAAACAAAGTCCCATACAGAGCTCGCACAATAACAAGCCCATTCTTGGCTGACTCGTCTGCAACGACCCGCTTGTATGTTTCCTATAGATCAATATTTATTTCACACGAGAGTGTCAGTGTATTTGAGCTCAAGGGAGAAATGCAAAATGTGAGGAGAAGACAAAATTCAAATGAAAATGACCGTCATTAAATTGATGGCAGAAGCTGCCTCTTCCTTCTTTTGCTCCATCCTAGAATTTATTAGGACATTTTTTATTAAAAGAAATATTTGAATTGAGTTTGGTTTAGTTTAGTGAAATTACTTTTCTTTGTATAATCTCTTTGTTTTTTCTTTCTCATTTTTCTCCTTTTCTTTGAGGTATGGTTCAACGACGAGCTTCTTTGTGACAAGCCAAAAAGCTAGTGGAAGCAGAGTCCCGTAAACCACAGCCGAAGGAACTATTTCATCACAGAGATGAATAGGAAAATAGTAGGTTTGATTCCCTCGAAGAACTCTAAAAATTATGCAATGTTCATTCATAAACGTTCAAAGACTTTTGGTATACAAATCGCTAAATTATTTAACTTAAAACACATTGATTGATTACTTTAGACGCAAATAAATCCCATCAGGAACTCCAACAATGACAGCTGCTCCATAAGTGCTGAAACTTGACAATTTCTTTTCTATTCCATATTCCAATGTTGCTCCAAAGGTACCAACTCTGAAAATGTATATGGAGTCAATCAAAATTCTTATTTTAACTTAAATTAAAACTTTAATTAGAAATTATAATATATAGATACATTTCTCCTGCTACAATACGATTATGATTTAAAAAATTAATAAATACTTGACAGAAGCTTTATAGCGTTCTTCGTCACTGTTTGTCTCTGATTTCTTTTTATAAATGAAATTTAAAGAAACGAGACTCGCAGGAATTCCAAGAACAACAGCCAAACTCGTGCGAGTCGCTAAAGTCTCCCTGATAATAAATACGTTATTTAAGATTTAATTTTTAATTATAATTTTATATCAGAACTTTTCTCTTGTAAGAATAGTTTGTTAATACTTGACATAGGAAGCTGTTAAACTATGGCTGAGAACACTCGATCTCCACGATAGGTTCCCTAATGATTTTTCGTCAAGTTGACTTCCTAACTCTGAAAATTGACAAAGATTTTATAGTATACCTAATATATTGAATTTATTAAAATAATCCTTTAAATTGGAGTAATAACTTACCAACAACAAGAGATGGCTTTATTCCACCCTGTTTAGTTTGGCAACTCGCAGCTATTGTTGAATAGTATCTCGATGAAAGTTGTGAAAAACCTTTTAAGCCAAACTTTAATCCATGAGTGGTTCCTCCTAATTCAGCTTCGGCCCATGTTGAAGGTCTAAATATTATTTATTTAGTTTAACACTTTTGAAAATCATTTTCATTTAGTTTTTGATTTATTACGTCAAAAGTTTTCTAAATCCTCCATTTATTGAGCCAACTCCTCTTCCATTCTCAGCATTCACATTCCCAGACATGATAAATGTATTTTCTCGGGACAAAGGAGTTTCTATTGATTGAGATATTTGGAAACCGGTGATTTCTATTAGAGGAGCTCCTGAAAATTGATATTTTCAATAAGTATTTAATGTAAAATAAAACATTAGAAATCTATCTTAACAAAAATATATTAAAGTATACCTGAAGTATAATAATCTTCGTCTTCATCATCATCTTCAGGAGTATAGGGATAAAAAAGTTCTGTTGCGTTAACAGAAACTGTGACACTTCCTTTAGGATTCGTCTTTTGCTCCAATCTTTTCAGTTCTTTTGCTCTAAAATTAATAATAAAATTTTCGTAAATAATTTAATGAAGATTTTTAAATTGATAATCAAAATACTTTGCAATTTTCTCATATTCTTCTTGAATTTCTTTTGGAGTCTTGAATCTGGTGACCAATTCCATTCCTTCAGTTTCAAGACCCTTGATGCCTGTATTGTCGTATATCGTCCTTTTGACCGGATCTAAAAGTGCTGATAAAATTTTTTGTATTTAATACATTACGTCATAATTCATTACATACGTCCATTATCCTCATTTTGTTAATAAACTAGCTAATTTAATGAAAATTGAATTATTGATGTTTATAAATGCTTAAAAAGTGAGAATAGAAAATTATTAACTTATTAGTAAGTTGGGATTATAAATATATTAATTAAAGTTATTGTATCAAATTAATTGTAAAATCTTATGAAAGAACAAGTAAAATAAAAATGTAACTTACTTTCATAGGCAGTTTTAATTTTCGAAAAAAGAATTTCAGCTTCGGCTTTACTTTGTAAATCTGTGTGTTTATCTGGATGGTAAATACGAGAAAGTTTTCTATATTGAAATGTGATATCTTCCTCTTTAGCCTAAAAAAGTTATAATTTATTAGATAGGCGCATATAAAATATATTATTATATGTATAATTTTCTACTTATATTAATTAAATTTTTAAAGAATGGCCAATAAAGAAAACAGTTAAATATTAAATTCGATAAAAAGTACACTTACATCTCTGGGGACGCAAAGGATCGCATAATAATCATCTTCAAGATTATTAAAAGAGTCAGCTAATCGGGCTGAGCTTTCGTCCTCCTCATCATTTAAAAAGCTATCCATTTTGAATTTTAATCTTCAGTAAAAAGGTCTTTATAAATTCTTATGCAATCTGATGAAAAGATTGAATCCAAAATCGAAGCATCAAAATTCTCAAAATCTCAAGTCAATGTAAAAAAGATAAAAAAGAAAATTTTTCTACAAACTTCACAATATTAAATTACTTAATGCTATTAGTTTATTTAAATAAAATATAATTAATCAATTTAATTGTCTAATTAACTTTACAAGACAATTGCCGATTTAGAAAGGAAATAAATCAACGAACTTCGTGTTATTAACCGCCACCTTATTACGAAAAGTTTAGGTTTTAGGGCGCAAAGAGATTGTCCCGCATTGCACTCATCATTGCATTACTTTTAATTTTGTATATTATTGCCTATAATACTGAAACTACTGAAATTCTAATGATTTTCCTTTGAAAATGACAAAAAGGCATTCAAAATTTCTATTCAACTCATAATTACTCATCATTATAATACCCATTATGGGTAATAGTGTTAAATTGCTTTTACATGCAG
Source organism: Neelides sp. FZ-2019 (assembly GCA_009869795.1). Taxonomy (NCBI): domain Eukaryota; kingdom Metazoa; phylum Arthropoda; class Collembola; order Neelipleona; family Neelidae; genus Neelides; species Neelides sp. FZ-2019. The sequence goes on from VJMY01000185.1 coordinate 102,240, forward strand.
GAATAATTTTCTTTTCTTTTATGCTAGCAAGATGTATCTCTTGATGAAAATGCTTCTTTGTCTAAATCGCACTTTTTTCAAAACAAGTAGTAAAAATAAAAATGAGAAATAAATGAATCTTGGCATTGTTGGTGTAAAAAGAAAATCTTTATTCATTAATGCATCATAGTAGAACAATGTTTTACTTACATTTAGAGTATTTTAGAGAGAAGGTGCTTTGTCTTTGGACGGTAATTATTTGACTAAAATTAGCATTATCTCTTAAGAATAATATCGACATTGTTATTCGTTTATGCTTGAAATTATCTTTAAATCTGACTTTCGTCTAAAAACATGTAAAGTAAACTTGCGTGTCTTATAGAGAATTGAATTAGGTACCTGGGTTAATTTTGCTTTAAAGTGTATGAGGAGTTCAAAGACCTGCAAATTATTTTAATCTGTCCATAGGGTCCTTTTCAGGTTTCCCGAATGACTTCACAAGCAGAACCTTCGTACTCATTAGTTGGAATAAAACGTGGATATAGACTCTTTAAAATTTATTTCTTGTTCGCAACAAATTTCAAAGAGTGACTGAATATTCAAAACCGAGATTTCCCATCCGGCCTACGCAAAAATCAACTTATTTTCAAAGGTCTTTTATAGATTATAGAAAACTTGACTTTAATAATAATTACTTACCCATCTTTGATAAATTCATGTCCGAGAGGATTTTTGCACTTGCCACAAGACACCTATTGACAATATTAAAAAATTGTAACAATATTCACTTCATAAGTAATATAATGGAATAATTTTAATAGATGATTGTTATATTAAATGGCTAATTTTAATAAAATTACTTTGTATGCTCTCATTCCTTCCTGCTTCTTGTGAACTGAATCCTTGTGGATTGTCTCGGTGAAGGCTGGCCAAGGTGAATGATGTTCATATTTTTGACGAGAACTGAAGAGCTCATAGCCGCATTCGGCACAAACATAGGTTCCTATTAATATTAATAAGCATAAATATTTAAAAGTAGAATCCAAACTATGATTTTATACAAAAGTTGTGGTATAAGGATATTGAATAATTCTAAAACACATAATATGCCACATTATATAGCGAAATGTGAAATGAGTTCAAATGAATTTACCTGGCTTGAAATGGTCTTTATAAACCTCGTCTCTTTCCCAAGTACAAAATGCCATTTGAAGGAGAAGAAAAATCGAAAAGATTTAAACAAGGTCGCACTCTAATACATATTTAAATATGAAACGAAAAGACTTTTTGAGTCAGAGATGAATATGAAAGTTATTAAAGTAAACTTTCACTTCCGCATAGCTCTTGAAGTCTTCAGTTTTTGGGTCAGCTGTGTTGTGGACTTGTGGGCTCGACTACAACGAAAAGCAAAAATGAAAGTTCTTGTATCATTTCTCCCCATTTTGGGGTTAATTGCAAAGACCACTTTTTGAATTTTAATTGATCAATCAGTTGATGGTGAGTAAATTAACAAAACACCTTATTTTAAATTCATAAAAATATTTATTCAGTTATTATTTTCGGTTCTCGACTATTTATGTTAAAATAAAGTATAAAAATTAAATCATTTCAATTGCATTTTACAATTATATCTGATACATTATTAGCTTTAATCCATTTGAATCCGCCTACAATTCACCGAAATGTAATTTTATAAGTGTTTTACTGTACGTATTTTATAAGGTGTGTGTAAAAACGTTAGCGAATTAACTACGTAAGCATAAATGTTAAAAGCATTTAATGCTTTTTAACATATTTAAATGATCATCCAGCTTCATCTTCACTACATGCATTTCACGAAGCATTTATGTAAAAGTCAGCGTCAAAGTGCAGTCTGCTTTCTTAACAAATTTTTCATTTTCTTATTGGTTTATTTTATATTATGCATAATAAAACAAAATAAAAAGATATAAGGAGAAATCATTATTTTTTATATATTATCGTTCGTAAGAAAACTTCATATGAGTAAGAAACATAAAAATTTTTCATTGTAATAATAATTATTGTTTTTATAGATTTTTTAAACCTTAATTTCAATCAGAAGTTTTTCCAGATTTTGCCTTCTTTTTTGGTTTAAACTGCTTGACCCTCTTGGCTTTGACCTCCTTGTTGCTCTTCCTCTTTCTCTCCCAGGTTCCAATGATCATCAATTTCTTGATATTTCCAACTTCATGGACCTCACGTATTTTTACATTCTCCAAAACAATCCTCCAGATATGGTTGAGATACGTGTAGCGGCCCATTCTCTCGGCAGTTAAAATTATTTTAGCACGAGCAATCTTCTTCAAATTCTCCTTTGCAAAAATGTCAAAGCATTGTTGAACCTTCTTGACCAGCTTTTCCTCGATTTTGTTCTCCTTGAGCAGGATGACAAGAGATTGATTCAACGCGACGCCAATGGTTGATTGAACACTTGCATTATGTTTTAAATATATTATATAATCTCTAAAAATGATTTATTGAAGACAGTGGTATACGCATTAAATTTATTTCATATATATATATGTAACTTACCAGTGCAATTTAATCGTAATAACTCGAAATGTATTAAAATGGAGTAAAAGCAAGATAATTAACGAAACAGGATTTTTTATTTAATTCTCTTTAACGAATGGAAGTAGGTAAATGGCGTAGGTAAATGGTTTTATGAGGAGTTAAATACAAAGGCTGGGTTTTTATACAGAAAAAGCATTGTTCCTGGAGTCCGCGTAGATTATATAGTCTCTAATGAATGCATTTTATTATAACAGGCAATGAGGATATTGTTTGGGTATTTAATAGCATTTAAAATTTCGATAACCGTTATTTTCCAACAACGATAATTTATGATGAATTTACAAAATTATGATGAAACGAAGATTTATAAGGAAAGCTGCGTACTAATTTTTACTTATTCTTATTTATGAATTTAGGATATATCCTATTCAAAATATATTTATGAAATGAGAAATGCGAGTTAATACTAATATAGTAATACTGTTTTAATTAATGTTTTAATTGAATTTCATCATAGTGTGGTTTCTTTGAACCGAATAAGTAAGAAAGTGAGATGGTTGACTTATTCGGGTTTCTTTGTTGGAATGCCTCGTAGATTACTTAATTTCTTTTGTTTCATCTTGCATTTTAATGTGAGGAAGTGAGGATAAAGGGCGATTTGAAAGTTGAAAGATGAATATGATAAAGATGATTTTTGAGTAGGATCTTTGTGAATTAAATTGTAAGTGAACACTTTGTCTCCTTCTACATAGTACTTCTGTTGACGAAGATACCCAACAGAAACGTAAATGAAGAAAAGTTCAATATGAGGAGCATGAAGGAAAACGCACCAATAAACACACTAATTTCATTCCGATATCACCATGCTATTGTAGTATTCACAATTTGAAAAACTTCAAAATGCTTAAAAAAGCAAGTGAAGTATTCCTGAATGTTTTTGTTTTATTTCCTTTTTTAGCCCATAAAAAATATTGAAATTTTGAAATGTGAACGTAAATCTCTTTCTGTACAATTCAGTGTTTAAATATGAAGTGGCCCAAAGTTAAATTCGAAAACAATTGCAAAAATTTTAGCTTATTAGACCTTAACTTATACTTGTTTGGTCTAATTACCGTATGTGATTCATATTATTTACAAAACATAATAAAATCATGATATCTGATATATGAAATCTGCAATTTATATTTATTTTGTGATCAAAAATATATTTTAAAACTAAAACTAAACTAAAACATATTTTATACAGTTGGTGGGAATTGTACTTCCAATAAGTATTATGGCTTTCAATTCAGAGCATCTTGAGCAATGGGAAGAAATTTTCCAAATGGCAATTTTACTCGTTGTGGCTTCGTGCTTTCTCATTATCCTTTCCCCAATTGGCTACGTCTCAATCAAATTCAAGATAATAAACAAAATCTTCGTAACAAGTGTAAATAATTATTATACACTTCATAATTGTTCAACTTTAATTATGCATATTTAAGGGAAAAGTAATAAATATTAATATATTCTTCAATACTCTACAATTTATAATATAAATAGTATGGAATCGCGTTGATTGGCGGACTTTCATTGTCAATTATGACTGTCATTCTCATTGAAAATAAATCATTGGACTTGAACGACCCCAATAATTTTGTTTTTAAAAACATCAAAGAGAATTATAACGAAGAAGGAAACATTCCTTTATGGATGGCCAAAATCCAAGAAAAAGAAGTAAATTATAATAACAGCCATTTCTAATTCAACTATTCTTTATCTTAATTTTACACAACAATTAATGGGAGTTTTATCAGAAATTCTGTAATAATTAATGCATTTTAACATGTTCTTGATTTGAACCAAATATTAATGCTCACTACATTTATAATTTGAAAAGGGATGTTGTGGCTTTAATGGACCAGACGATTGGGGACATATGCTCATTGATAAGCCGATAGTAGAAGACGTTCCATTGTCATGTTGCATTGTCAAATCTGTTGGTTGCAATTTAATTGTGAAAGAAGTGCGAAATGTGTCTAGATGGATTCACACAAATGTATGTGCATCAACATAAAGAAATTTTAATGCGCTTAATTAATTTTATTTTATTTGTTATTTATGATAAAAGAATTTATTAGATAAACATTAAATCAAGTTCATTAATAACATTTGATTAATCCAAAATATGTAACATTGAATAACAAATTTTTATTTATCCCGATTAAACTCAGGGTTGTAAAGATGCTATGGAAGGTCTTATCAATTCAGTAATAAATTGGATTTCATATGGAGCCATTGTTCTTTTCATTTTTAAAATATTCCTCACTGGGCTTTACTTTGCTCTGCTATTTGGATTGATTAAGAAAGGCGAAAGCAGCTCCATTCCTATTAATGGTAAACAAATTACCGGCAGCATTGATCAAGTTGATCAACCACAGAACGACGAACCTGAGGATTTGGGAACTGATAGCAATGGAGACATCTTAATAAATTATCTCAAAGATAAAGAGAGTCAACCAAACAGTCCTTAAATATTTAATCTCTTCAAATGTCAATTGAGCCAATTTAATAAACAATCTGCTGCTTATGTAGATATTATGAGTATTTATAGGTACTACTACTATTTAACCAATGTGATCAAAACCCTTTAATCAATTTTTATTTTTAATCAATTGTTAAATAAATTCTTAATATGTATAAAAGTCTTCTTTGTATTTTCATATCAAGTTATAAAGGATGATTATTAGGTCAATGAATCAATGTCCTTATATTGTATTTTTATCTCTATCTATTTAATAATTTTCATTAAAAGGAGCTAATTGTCACGTACGTTCATACAATACATAATTTATCAGCACTCAGTACAGTATCATAAATCATAATGCACATTACACATCCTGTTTTATACTTGAAATATTAAATAATATTTACTTAACAATATTGAATATATTATAATTATTACCAGGTTGCTAGAAAAGTTCATAGAACTTTTTCATAAAATTCCTAAACCTAGCCATACATGTTTCGTAATTAGCTTTAACGTTGAGTCACAATTAGAGTTACTCAAAATGGGTATTAGAGATCTTAAAAGACGATGGGAAGAGTGCAATCGAGTCAACGGAGATTATATTAAAGAATAATAAAATATAAAATCTAACATTGGTAATTTTAGCATACTTATTCAAAAGTTCTATGAACTTTTTGACCAACCTGGTATTTTACACTAATTATATTAGTTACAAGTTTTATGCATGTACCATAATGTAATAAGTATAATTGCATAAAGTAATTTACGTAGGAATACTGCACTATTGCTAGTTAATAATTGTTATATGTATAGTTATATTTATATCCATGTTAAACATTATATTGCTTTTAATTTCGGAGTTATCCGAACATCGATATTGGGTAAAAATTACATTCATACCTAACATAATAAATAATAACGTAGCATAAAAACATCAATCGAAAATATTTGAGAGTTAACCAATTAATTTTGTATTGGGAATTCGTTTAAATTGTATACATTCAAAGTGACAAATAATGTAACGTTATTAAAAGCCGACATTAAATCATGTGTAGCATCATATCATCCGATTAAATGTCTCATTAGCACATTTTTTGTGACATAAACCACAAAAGAATTTGTGCCATAGACGGAGAGATTATAAGACCTTGATATGATAATATTTTATTTTTGTTCGATCCTTTTATAATCAGTTATTCAATGATTTGATTTTTCAATATCGTAAATAATATGTAATCATTGATACATGCAGACTCTCACATTGTAATTGTAGTTGAGTTGAGCTCCTTCTCTGAAAAATGGATTTTACAGAGAAGAAAACCTTACCAAATCCGAGGATCAAAGCAAATCCACTTTCCCAGCTCTTTTTCCTCTGGTTGATCCCGTTGTTTAGGAAAGGGGCGAAGAGAAGTTTAGAAATTGATGATCTTTACGACGTCTTAGAGGAAGATTCATCTGAAGATAATGGAAATCGCCTGCAATTGTAAGTAAAATTTATTCTGATAAAATATTTGTTGTTTGTTTTAGTTAAATGAGTATAATATTATCTTAACAATTAATGAATTAAAATTTTATATTAGAGAATGGGATAAACAGAAAGAAAAAGCATTAAGAACAGGAGGCAAACCTCGGTTTTACAAAGCATTGATTAAAACCTTTTCAAAGGAATGGATTTATTTAAGTCTTTTTTTGATTGTCGACGAATGGTTCATAAGGTTGAAAACAAAATTTCGTCTCAAATAAAAACCATTGTTTTAACTTGTTAATCGTAATCGTAATTTATTTGATATTTTTAGAATAGCTCAACCAATTTATCTTCGTCATCTCATTCGATCATTTAGCGACGGTTCTTCTGAGAGTGATAAATATTTTTATGCTTCTGCCGTTGTTATTTCTAGCTTAATTCATACACTCATTATTCATCCAACGGTTTTTGAATATTTACACGTTGGAATGAAATCAAGAGTTTCTGCTGGATCCTTGGTATACAGAAAAGTGAGTGGATGCTTTGAAATTTATTTAAAAACAACAATTAATGACAAATATGATTATTTGATGGAAACATTTGTGTTTTATAATTTATAGTCATTAACATTGAGCAAATCTGCACAAGGGAAAACCACAATAGGACAGCTTGTCAATATTCTTTCAAATGATGTAAGATATAAAGTATAGAAAATGTTGATTAGTGAAAATTGTAAACTAACTATTTTATAAATTAATTTTTATTGTGTCATTAAAAAATTATTATGAATGATATAGGTGAATCGGTTTGACATGTACATGCTATTCATTCCTTATATTTACATTGGTCCAGTACAAACGTGTATTTTCGTTTACTTTCTCTTTGATGATTTTGGTTATTCTTGTCTTGCTGGATTCGGATTTGTTGTTCTTTTATTGCCAGTTCAGTGTAAGTAAAATCCTAAATATTACTGTTGATAATAATATACCTAGTCAATTAATTGTCAGTGTTAATTTTTTATTTCTGTTGGCAAATAGATTGGATAGGAAAGATGTTTACGATTTACCGCGGCAAGATAGCCAGAAAAACAGATGAAAGGGGAAGAATCATGAATGAAATCATCATAGCTATGAGAGTCATTAAGATGTACGCTTGGGAAAAACCATTTGGAGCTTTAATCAATAGCGTTAGAGCGTAAGAATTAATAATATACATTATTTTTAAACATATATTTATGTATTAATAAATGACCCACTGTCCATATTGACTAACATTTTATTTTAACTGATAGAATGGAAGTAAAAGTTTTAAAAAAGTCAGCTTTAATGAGAGCATTCTACATGTCACTTTTCATCACATCTTGGAAGATCATGACTTACTTGGTGTTCATCACTTATATCCTCGTTGGAGAAAAGTTGACAGCAGATAAAGTTTTCTTTTGTGTTTCCATTTTTAGTACAGTTCGTCAGGTAATTTAGAGTTTTACTACAATTACCTTATTGTTCAAAAGTATCATGTAAAAAACTAATTTTAAATTCTTTTATATTCACTATTATTAGGTTATGATAAGTTTTGTTCCAACTGCTGCAGCAGGATTAGGAGAATTGATTGTCGCCCTTTCAAGAATAGAGGTATTCAGCTTGGCTTTCATTTTAATTCACCTTTCAGAGTGCTAGATTTTTCATTTTGTGAAATAATTTTGAATTTATTTGTAATTTTGAAGAACTTTTTATTGTTGGATGAAATCAAATTATCTCCAAATCTCGTCATCAATGCTGAAAACAATAAGACCGTTATTCCAAAAGTGAAAATTGAAAATGTTACAGCAAGGTGATTGCAAATGCATTAATGGGTGATTCTTTTCCAAACCAGCCACTGGGAACATTGCGATCTATTTCGCGTAGGCGCGGAGTACATTTTGAAATTTTGAAATGAGTATAGTAAATAAAAAATAGTACACATTCATATCTCGTTTTGTTCGTAAACCTTATGAGAATAAGGTTTTGCATTAAAATTCAAAGAATAATTTTTTTTGAAAAAATCAATGTTAATTTTTGAAATTTTGAAAAATATTTACTTTTCAAAATTTTAATGCAAAACCTTATTCTAATAAGATTTACGAACAAAATGAAATATAAATGCTGATATCTAACTATTTTCATTTATTTACTATACTCATTTTCGAAATTACGAAAGTTTTCTGAAATGAGTATGACTGGTGATTGAAAAATGAATTTTCATTGTAAAAAGATTAAAAGTCTTACATTTTAATTTTTAATTATAAATTCATATTTTAATTGTAGTTGGACTGACGAGAGACCAACACTTGAAAATTTAGATTTGGATGCAGAGGGCGACAAGTTGGTTATGATTGTCGGACCGGTTGGCTCTGGAAAAACTTCATTGCTTCATCTCCTGATTGCGGAGCTTCCTTTCACCAGTGGAAAGTGCGAAATCACAGGCTTGACTTCCTATGCTTCCCAAGAGCCATGGATCTTTTCTGGGAATTTGAAGCAAAATATTTTATTTGGTCTTCCTTACGAAGAAGAAAGATATAAAGAAACCATTCATGTTTGCTCTCTTGAAGATGATTTGAAGCAGTTGTCATTCGGGGATATGACTATTGTTGGGGAAAGAGGTAGACTTTTATTGAAAAGAAATTATGTAATGTGAATAAGCTAATCTTAATTAAGCTAATTAATCTATAATTAATCTAGGTGTTGCATTGAGTGGTGGGCAAAAAGCAAGAGTTAATTTAGCCAGAGCACTTTATCAAAAGTCAAACATTTATTTAATGGATGATCCTTTGAGTGCCGTAGATGCGAAAGTGAGCAGAGATCTCTTTGAAGTCTGCATTAAAAAGCATTTGAAAGGGCATTTGAGGATTTTGGTCACTCACCAACTTCAATATTTGTCTCAAGCTGATCACATTGTTGTATTTGAAAAGGTGTTAATATTCTTTAGAAATTATTCAATTGAGCGTATAAATATACACAATTAATACTAAAACTTTTGTTATTTAGGGAAGAGTAATGGCTCAAGGGAAATATGACGAACTTGTGGCGAAAGGAATTGATTTCGTTAGTCTCATGGCTAAAGAAGATGAAGAAGATACAAAGAGGAAAGAAAGTGTTCTTGAAGAGAAAATTGATCTTCCCAAAAAAGTATTATATAGTATTTGTACTTTATTTAAAATATTTCTAGAAGATAAAACGAGTCACTTATTTAATTTTAATTTCATTGTGTTCATATTTTAAAGAAAGAAACAAAGACTGAAGAAGCAGATAAGCCAAAAGCTCAAAATGAGAAAATGGCAGGTGGATCAGTTGGATTTCACACATATTGGGATTATTACACATCCGCAGAATCTCCTTTTGGCTTATTTTTGGTCGTATTTGGATTCACCGTATCCCAATTGTTTTATTCAGTATCTGATTATTGGCTTTCCGAATGGTAAAATATCTTTGTAAAATTAATTCAATTAGTAAATATTGTCATGGGCCATCCAAATATATTTAAAGTATAATCCATATGGTTTATTTCCAAAATTATCAGAAGTCCCATCTAAAAATATTTCTATGCCGTCCAAATAAAATGTTATTCAATATTTTTTGGATGGGACTTTTAATAATAATTTTATAATTAATTCATATGATGATACTTTAAATGCATTTGGATTAATATATTCCGTAAATATTTCATGTTTTATGTATTTGACTATATAAAATATAAATGCAATCTACACTCTACACTTTTCAATAACAAACCTTTCAAATAGGACAAACAAAGAGGAAGCCCATGCCAAGAAAATTGAAAATGGCGAAGAAAGTGATTTTGATCAGTCGTTTTATATTTGGAGCTACACAGCGCTCTTGGTTGGAGTTTTCCTATCAACATCAGGGAGAGCCATCCATTTCTTCTTGTACTCAATGAAAATTGCTATTAAACTTCATAATAAAATGGTTAGTCTTTATATCTTTCATACCTGATATATTTAATTCATTAAATATCATTTAATACGATGGGCTGAATAATTATTTAGTTTGCAAGTCTTGTCAGAGCTCCCACAAAGTTTTTTGACGATAATCCTTCAGGTTTCAATTTATTTCATTTCATCAAGCACTAAATGTTTATGTAAAATAACTGAATATAATGTTTGAAATTCTAATAAGAGTTCATCCTTAGGAAGAATTATGAACAGATTCACCAAAGATCTTGGATCGCTTGATGAATTTCTTGCTCCTGCAGCATTTGATTTTATATCAATTATGCTTTTGTAAGTTTAATGTATTGTTTAGTTTTTCATAAAATGGTTCAATTGTTTTGATTTTTTGCTAAATACGAGTCACTATTTTTTCAGGATTCTTGGATTCATCATTGTTGTGATCATTTCAAATTATTTCATTATTGCTCCTGCTGCAGTTCTTGTTATAGGGCTTTATATGCTAAGAAGATTTTATATTGGAACTGCAAGAGATGTTAAAAGAATTGAAGCCATTAGTGCGTAACTAAATAAATTTTGAAAAATACATGAATAAGCATATGTTAAAAATTTGAACTAAAAACAATTATTTGATTTTATATAATAGCGCGAAGTCCTTTGTTTACTCATTTGGCTGCATCCAATCAAGGGTTAACAACTATTAGAGCTTCTCGATCTCAAAAGATTTTGATAAAGCAATTTGATGGACATCAGGTAAAAAAAACTTTTTCGCTTTGTGTTTATTTTTAAAGTATTATTGTAATGAGAAAAGTAAAATTAATTTAAATGAAGGATCTACACTCTTCTGCCTGGTACATGTTCATTGCATCTAATCGAGGATTCGGAATTTGGCTTGAATTCATTTCACTTCTTTTCTTAGCTTGTGTTGTTTTTGGATTTTTACTTTTACTTAAAGGTTATTTTAAGTATATTTTATAATATTAATAAACTTAAAAATTAAAATATAATTTAAAACATTACACATTTTCGACATTTTATTTGCGAATTCATGAATAAATTGATTGCAGTATGAAATTTTTAGATGCTCCGCCTGGTGACGTCGGATTGGCAATTTCTTCAGCAATGACTGTAAAGATATGCTTTATTCAAAAAGTTTAATTTTGACTAAATATATTTTATAAAATATATCTAGATAACCGGAGTTCTTCAATGGGGAATGAGACAATCAGGTAATTGTTCATTTAAACCATTTAGAAATAATACGTTATATTGCTTATAAACAAAAGTACTACGTGTATTATTTCAAATTCAAATTCCAATTTATTAATTATATTTGAAAAGCTGAAACAGAAAATTTGATGACTTCCGCTGAAAGAGCTTTAGAATACGTAAAGTTGGATTCAGAGGCACCATTGGATTCAACTCCAGGTTGGTCATTACTCATCTTCAAGCAAAACTTGTAAATTTTATAAATTGTTAATTATAGAGAATAAACCTGAAAAACGATGGCCTGAACGAGGGATCATCAATTTTTCGAATGTTTTCCTCGCTTATGAAGATAAAGACGTTCTCAAAGAACTAACTTTCACCATTGAAGAGAAAGAGAAGATTGGAATTGTGGGGCGAACTGGAGCTGGGAAAAGTTCAATTATTGCTGCCTTGTTCAGAATGACGGAGCCAAGAGGAGACATATTTTTGGATGGAGTCAAAATCAATGCTATTGGGTAATCTTAATTTACTAAAATGGAACTTATTTATGATAAATGTCCATATTAAGAACAAGCACATTAAATTTTATATTCGCAACATTTGCTATTATTAATTCTTACTTCAATTTAGACTTCATGATCTCCGAAAGAGCATCTCTATAATTCCTCAGGAACCAGTTTTATGTAAGATTTTCAAGTATTTATTTGAATATTATTGATGATATAACTAATCATAATGGCAATTCAATTATAAGAAAATGTTCGATCTTTCAATGTCTAAATTACAATTTTACTGTAAAATTTTAGTTTCTGGAACCATTAGGTATAATTTGGATCCTTTCGAGCAATTTAAAGACGACGATCTCTGGAAAGTTTTAGAAGATGTAAGTCAACCATTTAAGATATTTTAAATGAATTCGTAAAGTAGCTTAATTTTATGAGCAAAATATATAGAAGTAGGAAATACATGCAAAATCAATTTACATTTATTTATAAATTGAATGATCGCACGAGTAGAGTTCAATGAATGAATCTTTAATTTCACTGTAAAAACAGTATGATTTTTTCATGCAACAGGTTGATTTGAAACACGCAGTTTCTGCATTAGATTTCAAAGTATCCGATGGAGGAAGTAACTTCAGCGTCGGTCAACGGCAATTAGTGAGCACATTTTTGTTTGTTTAAAGACTTAATGAGTATTTTATCAGCCATTTCCCAATAAAAATTATTATGAAAAGATAACATTGCATTAGAATAATCAAATGCATAGTAAGCTTTAGCTTTAATATTTACTAGTACTTCTATAATTATCGCAATAGCTTTTTTATATTTTTTTTCAATTGACCTTTTTAATCAAATATACCTTCTTATAGCGTTTCTAACATTATTAACTTAAAATATATGCTTTATTAATACTTAAATATCTTATTTTAGTAGTAATATATAAACTTGCACCCTGAATCAGCCAAGAATGTTATTTTATTTCAATGGTTTTAAGAAGTTTTAGCATATGAATTTATTGATGATTGAAAGGTCTGTCTGGCAAGAGCTATACTGAGAAGAAACCGAGTGATAGTTATGGATGAAGCAACTGCTAACGTTGATCCTGGGTAGACTCAAAGTTCATATTATAATCTTTCTATAAATTATTTATATGTATGTATTTGCCTTTTCACAGAACGGATACACTAATTCAAAAGACCATAAGGACTAAATTTTCCGAATGTACTATCATTACAATTGCCCATCGACTCCATAGTGTAATGGACTGTGATAGGATTCTCGTTTTGGACAATGGCTACCTCAAGGTTAGAGTGAATGATTTTAAACAATATAAATTTACCTATATAATCGAGTATCATCTAGTCCTCGTGATTTTGCCTTATCAAGTCATTATATCACAAGTTAATTTGAATTATCACATTTACATGAATTTGAACTCCTATTGTTAACTTGATATTTTAATAACTTGAATGTGGAATATAACAGGAGTACGACCATCCTCATATTCTTCTACAGAACTCTAATGGGCTTTTAACATCTATGGTAAATCATACTGGAAAGGCGAGCTCTGTAATACTTCGGAAGATTGCCGCAGAGGTGACTTTCATATTTACAAATGTTATGAATGTGTTCTCGGAAATTATCTATTTGTATTGCTGAAGCATATGTCAAATTTACTAATTTATTGCACATCTTTCCAATTTTTAGACTTTTGGTGGGAGGAAGTCGTTTGTAATAAATGAAAATGCTATCTAATTCGAAGTTCATATAAATTAAAGATATGTATATTTTAATACTAATTAATATTACTGCTAGTAAGATGACACTATATATATAAGTAAGCAAGATTGTATTGAAAAATAAATGTAATGAATGAAATGAATGTTTGTTAATTTAAATAAAAGATATTTTATAAATGTTAAAATTCAATTAGGACCAGCCTTTATTTGTCATATTAAAGTATTTTTTCACTTAATATATTAAACGACAGTTGCACAATCAACGTTGAACTATTCAAATTTAGCTATTACTAATAAAAGTCCATTAAATATTATTGATTAGCAAATAAAAATATATATTATTGGATCCAAATCATCTGTATTATCTATCTTAACACTAGCGTATAAAAGCGGTGAATACAAATAGATTATAAAATTACATTATTGTGTATAATTAAAATAAATAGGATGTACTGCGGTTTAATAAAACATGTTCATGGAAAGCTTAATCTTGAAATCGCTGGTTGTAAACTTTGTTCCGGTGTTGAGGGAAGAGGACGACAGCTAAAACCATTTCTGTTTGCTCAATTCGATCCTTGAAGCGACCCCGGTCGCTGGCAAAATTTTCCCAGTAGCGAAGTCTGTAATTCTTAGATTCTGAGTCATCCAAAAATTCAATAACTTCTACGAGATCATCCTTGAAGTGAACCTATTTGAAATAAAAGAAAAATACATTAGTATTTGAATAAAACAATGTAAAATGTCTTTTTTTAGAATATTTTTGTAAGAACTAGTAGAAGTTGATGATCAATAATTATGAAACCAACAGGGTTCGATTCGTTCTCATTAATCTCGGTGCTCAATTCAAGGCTCAAAAATAATAAAATGTAAAATCAAGCTCTGCCTGTAGCACCAATCTATCTCATTGTAAACATTAACATAAAATTATAATGACTGTCATCTTCTGAGACTTACTTTCTTCATCGGTCGAGCCTTGGGCACCAATTTGGCTATGACCTTCGGCGAGAATTCCGTATGCTGCTCCGACGCTCCAGAGCCTCCAGGATCCGAAATCTCGGAGTCCATGAGGTCAAGATCATTCACTTCTTCCACACCCATGGTAAAGAAAATGAACTGGCCTTGAGAATCAACTTCTGCTATTTCCAAATTCACACTTATCATAGTAATTCGAGGCTGGCAATTGGAAAAACCTCCCAACAGCAGGCACGTTCATAGGCAATATTTTGCTATAATTGATAATTAAATCAATTGTTTCTAAATCCGGATGATGTGAACTCTGATCTTTGACTTGGACGAGTGATGAGGATACGAGGAGGGCGTCTTGAGGGGGAAACACGTTGTTTGAATACATTTTAAAAATGAGTGCTCATTTGAACGAGAGAGAAAATTGACTTGAGTTCTGCTTGGGTCTGAGTTGGCTTCGGATGTGAAGGGAATTTTGGCCAAGAGGAAACATGGCTGATGCAATGTGGAACCCCTAAATGACGTCACGCCCAAGCCCTCTGCCCTCCTTTAACATCATGCATCTTTTAGTTCGCCGATTCCCCTCACTGCCACCCACACCCGCACTTTAAAGCAATGACAATGCATTCATGCGACCATACGAGGGCACATGAAACTTCCACAAGACTTTGCCATTTTTCCATGTAATCCCTCTGCGTCATCGTTGAGAAATTGTAAATTAAATGTAAGAATTTGAATGTCTTTCAATGCTGATCACACGCATCTATTCATTATTGTAGAATCGCATCATAATTAACGTTTGTCGTAATTTCATCAACATTACCTTTATTATACAACTATTTTTTTTACTAATTAATAATATTCTTTTTTTATATATTGAATATCAATAGGTGTAGACGTGATTGATATAAATATGATGGTTTGATATTAATGATGAAGTACATAAGGATGAAGATGACTCTCTCCAGTTTATTAATTGGTTGAAATGTGATTAAATAAATAATTTTTTTACGTAAAATACATGTTACTTCAATAGATACAATTTTTTATTTGAATGAATATTATTTGATAGTTTATATAATTGATTTCATTGTTTTATATAATTGTTTATTATACATTTAACCATTTTTATCATGAGATTTACAAGTGAGATAAATGGAGAAATAATACCGAAAATGCGTCCATGTGATTATTGTATAATTCGTGTCATTTGTAGATTAAATGATAATCTAATGTTATACACATAAAAATTATTATTTAGCTATCCAAATACGGATAATTTTTAGAATAAAGCAAGGAATTGTACTATGAATGGTTATAGAGTAAAGTAGGCAGTAACAGATTAGTAGGGTATTTTGCATTTAAATGTAAATCTGTTTATAGTTTTGGGCCTATGATTTAATAATGCAAGATAAACAATTTATAATATATGTAGCTTAAATTGGTAGTTATAAGGGTTAAAGTATTATTAAAGTTACAAAACATGGTTACATACTTTAACTTTAAACTTTTAGATAACTAAAAACTAAATTAATATTGTAGTATAATCTTATACCTACAGATCTGTATGTGGCATACACAGAGTAAGGCATTTAAGATTTAATATTTTTTAGGTAATATTGCAATTGAAAAAATTAAGATTAGAAATAGGCAATAATAGGTATCTCATACATTTTAACTATTAATCTGTAGTTTTGAAAGGTAATATTTACAAAACGATGAGTACAAAAGCTTGAAACTGAACCTTTTGAGATCAAACGATAATCACGATTTAACTTTAACCAACCCTTTACGACTTGCAAATAGGAAGTTGTATATTAGAAATACACAAATATTTGAGTTATACACAACCGTATGATTTCCAAATATAAATGAAACTTATTTATAACAACCCGAACCATCAATGATCTTGCGACTAACATTAATATTCAAAAATAGATAGTGGATTAAGATGCTTGATCACTTTCGACGAGCAACTGTTGGAGTAATTCGTAGACTGGTTCAAATGCTTTGCAATAGCCCGATTTGGTCAAATGGAGATAGTCCCACATATCGTGATGCTTAATTGTGCCTTAAGTAAAATAAATTCAGTGAGCCAACGTGGAATAAAATAAAATACAAATGATATATGATGATCATTGAAAACTTAACCCGCAAAAATTAGAGTTACGATATTTCTTTACTCACCATCTGGTTGGACAAATCCAGGATCAATATTAACAAGTTGAACGTTCTCCTTTCCAAGTAACCGTTGTTCCAAAATTGAATTTACAGCGGAATTTCTCTGCCTGATGTCGTTGGGTTGTTCTCCTCTTGGTAAAAGTTTCTGAAATTAAAGATTATTTTCAATGATTGGTAATGTTCACGTTGTTATTCTGCGTGAACACTATTATTAAGTTCGCAATAAAATCAATGAATGAATGTTCAAAATCAATTTGTCTTACAAGGGCAAAAACGAGAGCGTGAGGTTGCTTTTCTCTGCAAACTTCTACAATAGCTTCAATCCCGTCAGCAATTTCTGCGGCTGTATTTCCATGATTGTTGGTTCCGACTAGAACCACGATTGCCTAAAATATTAAAATATTTTCCAACTCTAAAATTTAATTAAAATTTTTTTGATTTACTACAATAAAAGGAAGCTATATAAAATAACAATAACTTATTATTATTTTTAACTATTCTATAAACTGACCTTAAGATTCATATGATCCAGCTCTCCATTGCTCACACGCCATAATACATTTTCCGTTCTTTCACCTATATAGATATTTTTAATAAATTAATCCAACAATAAGAAATATAACTAATTAATATATTTTAGTTTTAATTTTAATAAATAATCATTTACCTCCAATCCCAAAATTGATGGAATGCATTTGTGAAAAATGAGTGTCCCAATACTCTGTGTAACTGAGGTAGGAAATTATTGAATCTCCAATGAAAAGAACATCGGGTTCTTTCTCATGTGCATCCAACACAAAGCGGCGGTGCTTTATTTAATGACATTCAAGAAAAATTAGGACATGGTTAAAATTTAATTTAATCATTAAATAAAGGATAAAAACCTAAAACTTTTATTTATAATCATTTGACTCACAACACTCATCCATCGGTCGTCCCCGAACAAATCAACAGGAATAGTCGGAATGGCTGCACTACTCAAATTGTTATCTCCTGCTCCGGCCATGATTAGCAATAATTAAATGAAATGTATAAAATAGATTAACTCAATTAATATCAATTTTAATTTAACAAACTTAAAATTAATAACAAAATCCCAATTTAAAGACTTGATATGAAACCACAGTCTTAGCAGTATCTAGTGATAGCTCTTGAAATAATATCGCGATACCCTGTAGCCGTATTTGAAAGAGCATACAAGTGCGGAAACGAAGAATATCATTATCAATGATAATGATATGATTAATGATAATTTATTTAAATGATATCAAGATCAGTTGAAAGAGAATTGGAAAAAGCAAAATTTTCTCCTGAAGCCTCATTAGAATGAAAGCCCGGTGGAGTGAAAATACTAGATTTAGGGTATGGAATATTATTCAGCCAGCTAATTACTAGTCGTGTTGTAACAATACTAGATTTGCGATATGAATATTAATCTGCTAGCTAAATACTAATGGTGTTGGTTTGAGGAAAATTCATACCCAGTAATACATACCCGAACAACTTATCCCCAGTTGTACATAGCCTTTTCAATTCATATCTTATTAATTCATACCTAATGTAATACACAAATTTTCAAATTTTGGTATATAGGAACTTCTCATTTAACACAAAATAGCTAGAACAGATCAATAGATCATTTGAAAATCGACCCTTATGCCAAGATAAGATCAGATCTATTAATTTGCCTTAGGACTAAACCTTAAGTGATATAATATAAGATCGCTATCCTATCTTTTAACATTAACTAATCTTGTTATCTTGCGTTTCTCAATACACTCCACCTCAAAAGATCAGATCGCTTGAAAATCGATTCTTTCGAATATCAGATCAATTGATCTTAATTGATCTGATATTTTAAGATCACTCATCTTGAGTTACTGAACTTTTACTTACATGTTGGTTTTACTACAGATTACAACAG
>VJMY01000186.1:0-120934 GCA_009869795.1 Neelides sp. FZ-2019
AAATCAAAATTTCCTTGAGAATCTGTAAGTGGATGAACAGTTTAATATGAAAATGATAATGATTTGCAAAAAGCGCTTCATTTTGCATTCAAGCAAAAATTACTTATTTAACTAATGTTGAAATTGGGTATGAACATCAATGAGGGTTAAGGGCATAACGAATAGGATTTTTATTTCGTAGTTAATTATCAAACCACATGAAGTTATGAACTTATACAAAATATAATAACTACTTTGATCATTCAGCACAAGTGTGGGGTATACAAACTTACAAATAAATTACTAAAAGTATTTTTAAAATTATTAAAAAAGATAGATATATAAAGATTGTGATTCTTCAGTCGGTAACGTTGATGGAGATAGAATTGTTTAACGAGGAACTTGATTGGAGCACTGAGGAATTGAAGGCAAAGCTCTTGGAAGAATAAGCTCTATGGACTTTCTAATACTGTTGATATTTGTCCTTTTCCCTAAAAAAAATTAGAATTTTGGTTTACATTTTTAGATATCATTTTATCAGGCTATTAGCAATTGTCCAAAACATAAATAAGTATAATTAAATATGGCTAAATAAATTTAAAAAATTTACTTTGCGGACATCAAATTCCATTTATTAAAATTATTGAATATTGCATCCGTCATTTTTATTTTATCATCTTCATCTTCTTCTTGCTATTTATATTATATATTATGTATTTTATGTTATATAAATGAATTTAAGACGTGGAATAATTATTATAACATATAATGCTATGAAATCTATAATATTACGATAATTACAGAAATGGCGAATTGTTTCTTTTTGTTCAGACTAGAGAGCTTTTCCTCATGAGATATCTCGTTTTGAGCTTCAATCTCTTCGCTGTTGGCTGTTGTGCTCTAATGATAAGTTAATTTATGATTAAAAATTTTATTCTCAACTTTCACAACTTTTACTTACACACCTGACTACTTTAAGAAAGTACCAATAATTTTAAGTCAATCGAATAAAAATTAAAGAAATTACAAATTCGGAAGTGAGGATATATAAAAAGTTGTTTTACGCTATACTTTCACTTAAATTTAGCGTTAAATGGCATTAATAGCATTTGAACTGACGGTCTTTTGCAAGTCTATTGCTTTGAGCTTCACAGCTTCTGTTACGTCAGCTCCAATCATAACCGAACCATTGTTTATTTTAATGTTTTGATTTCCACTTCCCTGTGTGAGCTCGGCCCTTGATTGTGCGCCCCGAATCTTTGTTACCACTTTAATATTTGGTGTAGCGATTTTTATATAATTAGATTCTATTTCAATTAGCAGCATTTTTTAATTTTATGATTGTACTGCTTTATGTACTGTTAAATTTCTTAAAGTTACCTAATTAAATAGTTGCAAAATGATCAAAATCACCAAAAATATCAAAATGAACGTTTATTCAGGCGTCATTGGGCATTTTGCGAAATGGGATTATCAGCTTGTTCCCAAAGATTGCGAGTAAGCCCGCACTGATTGTGACGCTCTCTTAAGGGAACTCGTGGAATTATGTTGGTGAATCGGATTCGAATTTTTTTCTAGCTGCATGCCATTTGCCATCTTAAGCTTCCCCTCCACTATCTGCAATAAAGGAGAGGCGAGCAGGTCGAGGAAGACAAGCTCCAAGCTCAAGACAAGACAACAAGTTGAGGAGTCTTCAACTGTTCAACGAAGTCAAGTAATTATTCATTTTAATTAGCGTGCGGCAAGGTGCCTTTTAATACAAGTGTAATTAGTTAAATGAGTATTTCGAAAATAACCAATTATCTATTCAACAACATTAGAATACAAAGGGTTGAACGTGAACCGGAAAATGAATATTTGTAAAAACGAAATATAAAAAGTAATCAAGATTCTCATCATCTTCTCTGCGATCATTTTTAAAAGAAAACGAAAGTTTAGAATTCATAGTCTTCCATTCCATGAATGGTAAGTTTAGGAATTAAGATTAAATTTAGCTTAATTTTACATTAATATTTCGCAAGTTCGAACTCGTTCTTTGAGCTTATATTTATATTGAGTTAGATTAGGTTAGAAATTGAGAACCTTCCTTAGCCATTTAGTCAACAGGAAGTTAATTTCAAATAATTAATTTCAAACCTAACATAACTAATATATAAGCCCAAGGACGTGGAGGGGACGTGATCTTTAAAATCTACTCGTAGCTGCCTTTCATCAGCCATTATTTCGATTAATTTTCATAAGAAAATTTCACTTTAAAGGCTTATAAGCTAGTTATCTGAATATGATTATAATTTGAAAAAAATTAATTTTAATTATTTTTTCTTTAATTGTGTGAGGTGTGAAGCTTAATAGATTAAAATGATTTAAAATTTCGTTTATTAATTAAATAGATTTGCAAAATTCTGAAATTATCATTTAGTATTTTGGCCATTTAGTCGTTGATTTTATATTGCAATTTATTTATTCTAACCAGATGGATAACAGACGAGCATTTACAAGCTGACCCAAGCCACTGATATTTCAAGGACATAGTGAGTTTGCAAGTTCCTAAAAGATCTTGGTAAGGAGTAACTTTTAATTACTGCCTATATAACTTTAATTTAATTGATCCTACTAAATAGTTAATAGGACTTTATTACACCTTTTAGTTTAATTAATTTGGTTTTATTTTTTATTTCAAGAAATTGGATACTTCTATATTATAAATTATCATTTAATTTGACAAAAGACAAGCCCATTCGAGTAGAACGCTCTTTAATTATTATCAAGAGTCAGGAATCGGAAATGCTCAATTTAAACTGAAAATTTAAAATTAGCAAAAAAATTCATTCATCAATTGAAGAGATTTAATTCAGAATAATCCCCATTATGCATCTTTATTGGTAGTTCTATGCTTAATAATTTCTAATTGAGGTTTAAGGAATAATCCGAATAATGCGAGACTTAAAGGATATATATGGGGTTAAACAGGAGGAATGTCGGACGATTCGGACGGCTACGATTCTGTGCCCTTGCCCCTTTCGCCAGCAGGGAGCAGAGCTGAGGACGAGTCTCCGCTCAAGATGGAGATTCCAATCCCTCCTCTCCCCCCGTCCTCCCCCACCCTTGAAGAGATTCCATATCCTGGAGAGCCGGACCTGCCGCCGGACGGAGATCTAGAGATTCCACTCCCGCCTTCGTCAGATTCATCAAGATATTCTCCGACTCAAGCGACGACGGCTGGTGACGAGTCGCCAGAGTCGAAAAAAACTCCAACGGCTGTCCTTGGACGCCTTCAAGCCAAGAAGCGACTTATGGCCTTTTCTGCTGCCAAGATTTCTTCCACAGCAACGATTACTCCGACCAAAAAATCGTCGCCCTTCAAAGGCATCTCTGTGTTCAACCAGCCAGGTGGCCAGAAGAACTCTTCACAACCTCTCGCCATTGCTGCTATAAGGGTATGTAACTCTATCTATTGCCATTTTCGTTTAGGCTTGACTTCCCTAGTCTTAATTAAAAATATTAATTTTATGCTCCAATTTAATTTTATAACTTGCTGAAAGTTCAAATTTTGCATTTTGTCAATCTTGTAAATCGCCCATATTTTCATTCTCAAATTTAGTTATAAATTATTTTATTTTAATTTTATAAATAAATATTTAATAACAGTAGATTATTTTCCCAGTCTATTATTCTATATCATAATTACTAAAATTAAAAAGGAAGTACTTAAAGCATTTTAATTTTTGAGGAATGAAATTACAAATGCTAGAAATTTTAATTATTCATTTGAGAAACATTTAGTTATTTTTAGTGCACTATTTATTCATTTTTACTTTTTATTTTATAATTATACTACATGGCCTAATTTCTAATGTGTTCGCCTTTTATTTTAAAAAATACATTTGGTAATTAGATGAGAGAAAATGTTAGGTTAATTAGTTATAAATAGTTACATTAATTAGAAAATTTCATTATAATAGACAACAATATCGCTTTTCGACCTTCAAACTTCAAATCATTTGTTTCGTGTATAGGAAGAAGAAACGAAGTTGAAAGAAATTCTTGCCATGAATTCCATCCTGAACGAAAAGTTGAAACAAGTCAACGCCATCACTACGAATATTCCTACACAGCCTCCGGCGACTGCCATAGTCAAGCCTACGCTAATCACAGACAAGTTTCGTGTTGACGATGTTCTTCCCCGTTCCCCAGTTTTAGAAAAGTCCAGGGGCTTTGACACGTTCAAAATCAAGTCAAAGCCGAATTTGAGGAAGAAGCATGGATCCTCTAGCAAGTCCCGATCTCGTTCAAAATCAAAGGAACGAGAAATTAAGCCTTCACAATCCGCACAGAAGAAGCGGTCGAGAAGCCGAGAGCGTGATAGGCATCGGGGTAGCGAGCGAGATCGAAGTGATCGCGATAGGTTGGATCGCGAAAGGACTGAGAGGGATCGCGAGAGAAGGGAAAAAAGGGGAGGGGGAGGTCGAAGGTCAAGGAGCCGAGAAAGGGAAAGAGTCTCTTCGAGAGACGGAAACAAAGAACCACCGAGGGAGAGAGACGGGAAGGAGAGGGAGCGAGATCAGAAAGGGCGGGGCCGAGATGGAGATATTAAAAAGTCAAGGAGTCGAAGCAGAGACCGACATCGGAGGAAACCTTCCCCGAAGAAAGAGGCTTCGAAAGAATCCCTTGTTCCTAGTAGCATTAAAGAAGGGAAGGACTCAAAGGTTACCAAACCGGCTGAGGAAAGGGTCAAAAGCAAGGAACATCATGAGCCCATGGACATTGTAGTCAAGACCGAGAAGAGGGGGAATGATAAGGAGAAGAGGTCTCTCAAAGTTCTGCCTGTTGAAGAACCCGAAAAGAAGGTGGAGAAACAAAAGGTTACAAAGATGCCCCAAGACTGGACTGACTTTAAGACTCAGCAAATCTCACATGAGGACGTTCGGACCATTTGGAATGAGAAAAAGGATTCAAAGTCTGAAAGGTATGTTGAAATGAATATTTTTTATTTAATTTTAAATTAATGGTCATATCATGTGTCATTAAAATAGGTATTAATTAATTATAATTTAATAATAACCTTAAGGTCGTTTTTCATTAGAAATGAATTTTTGTTGTTGTGTGAATGAAAGTTCATATTGTAGGTCATTTTAATTTAGTTTTCTCTTTGCCCTGGTGTGATTATTGAATTATAATTTTCATGTTTTTTAATCCAATTATTGTCTATGATTATCTATTAATTATTACCATGCTGTCCGTTATGGTATGGACTAAAATTAGAATGGAAGTTCTGGATGAATTGAAAATGTGTAATTGGCCATGTTTCAAATAGTTACTCAATTAGGTAATCCATATTTCCACTTTGTTTGTTAGGGATTTGAGTCCAAGTGAGCACCCCAGATCACCAGCATCTGGCAGGGAAGATCAGCCCACTCCATTGAGTAAAAGTCTGAACCGGCCGATCAAGGAGTTTGGTCTCATTCGAATCAAGGATCGGGAGGGGAAAAACACGATTGACTACCCGGAGTTCCTGGTCAAGACTACCAAGTGCAAACCCTCCATCTCCTACGGGTACAGTCCACTCACATTTTCAGGCTACTATAAAACTAGGAAGGAGACCCTTGAGGTCGAAGACTCCTCTATTGTTCGCATCATGGAACAAACCATGGTCCATTCCACCCCGCCGACCTCGACCTCCCTCCAACCAGAGACGCAAGAATGGTATGCCTCGAATGAAAAGTCATTCTGTCCGTCCGAAGGCTCAAAGAAAATTGTCATTTCTCATCTCTACTCGGATGATGAGAGTAGTGAGAGTACTAAGTTCCCCCTAGCTAAATCTCCGCTCAAGCAGGAGGAGTCTCATGAGTCGGGCGGGCCGGTGAGCTCGGACTTGTCCATGGACTCAGTGCCTTCGCCGCTGCTCAAGAAGCGCTACATTGAGGAGTCGAGCGGAGTGAAAGACTCTTTTGTTCTCGAGAAGGAGAGGCCGAGTGAGAAGGCGGACATGAGTAAGAGGGAGAGGAGAGTCTCTGGAGAAAAGAAGAGCTCAGGAAAGGAGACCAAGAGGAGCGAGAAACTTGTGGAGAAAGTTAGGATCATTAAAGTGCAGAGTGAGGAAGTGAGGAAGAGGAAGGACTCGAGTGAGGATGTGGACATGGAGGTGGAGGAGTCCAAGCCCGAGGAGAAGATCAAGAAGCCCAAGGACAAGGAAGGGAAGGAGAAGAAGAAGGAGAAGAAGCAAAAGAAAAAGAAGAAGAAACATCACAAGCATGGCAAAGGGGTCAAGAAGGAGAAAGGGACGAGTGAGGACGAAGTAGGAGACTCTGACAAACATTCTGATGAGGAAGTTGAGAAAGAAAGGCCCAAATTCTCGGGTAAAGAGAAGGAGAAAAGGACTGAAGAGAAGAGCTCAAAAAAGAGAAAAATTAAGTCGCCTGAATATTCAAGTGATGAAGAAGGAGAGCAGGAGCCGGTAAAGAAATCCACGAGTAAAAAGGCAAAGATCGAAGAAGTCAAACCAACCGTGGAGAGTTCAAAGAGCAAATCCTCGAAAGCTCCTATTAAACCTATTGAGAAGGAGAAAAAGGTTGAAAAGGAAAAGGAGGAAGTGAAGGGAAAATCGAAAAAGAAGAAGCACGAGAAAGTCGTGGTTGAGAAGAAGAAATCCAAGCGTTCGAGAGCCTCTACTTCTTCCAGGACTTCGGAGAGCTCGGCGATTTCTGGGAGTTCGGGTAGCAGTGACTCTGAGTCCTCGTCTGACTCCTCCTCGGAAGAGGAGAAGAAGAAGAAGCGGAAGAAAAAGACGAAGAAGATCAAAAGTGTGAAGAGTGAGAAGAAGCGAGACAAGAGCCCAGAAGACTCCGAGGAGGAGGATGGAAAGGGATCACGTGGGCGCGGAGGTGGGAGCTCAGGAGGAAACTCCACTTCGCGTCATGACAAAGATCGGTCAGATCGCTCGGGAAGGGACAAGGATGAGAAGGACTCGAAGAAATCATCCAAGCACTCGTCAAGTAAGGGCGGCGGAAGTAGTGGGAGGAAACGGAGTGGGCTTCTGGAGGAGCTTCCATTCTCTTTGGATGTTGAGGCATTGACTGAAGCGGAGATTCTTGGGATTGTCCCATACCGATCGAGTTTACCCTCTTACTCGCCCCTTCCCCAGCCAACTAGCCTGATGAGCAGCGGGGAAACGCGAAATGCCCATGATCTCCTCACGAGCTTTGACGATGACATGCTTCTCAAGTCTGTACTCAATAACGAGAGTTTAAGTGCTCAGGATCTCATTGAGAACATGTTGCTCAATGCTTCTTTCACCTCGCATTCGTCTGACTCCTCTCTGGCCACGAGGGATTTGAACGGCGAGGCATTGATTTCGACGAGTGAAAGGGGGATGGACGAGGGATCAAAAAGCGAGAGTTCAACTTCAAGCTCTTCTTATACCGACTCTAGTGAGAGCGAAGAGAAGAGTCCAAATGATTTGAATGAGAAGATTGGATTTTTTGAAGAGAAATACGATCCGTTCTCGACGATGGGCTCAGATGAGGAGGTGTTGAAAGAAAAGAAAACAGTGAATATTGGAGAAGTACAAGAAAAAATCCCAGTTGAATACTACAAAAGTGTTTATTTCCCAATGGCCTCCACCACCACGGAGATCTTGGCTCGCAACTTGGAAGTGAAGGACTCTATGAGCCAAGAAGAGACTCAATTGCTTGAGAGACTTGAGCCAGAGGAGGAAATAATTGTCAAGACTGAAGTTATTCATGAGAGTAAAAAAGAAAATGGTGTTTTTAGGAGTGGCAGTGTGAGTATTAGCGATAAGGATAATAAGCCAAGTTTATACGAGCGGTGTGTTGAAATCACTGGTGATCGAAAAGTGGAAGTTCGAGAAAAGACGTTGATTTTGCCTAAAGAAGAAATTTTGTCTTCGCGGATCAAAGTCGACTATGAGCCGGATAGTTCAAAAATGCTGAATGAGCGGGTGATTGAGGATCGGGAACGTGAGGTTGATTTCGAAGATGTTAAATTGAAAGACTGGGATCGACTGTCGATTGAGAAGCCTGGAAGTTCTTCAGAGAGGTCGACTCAATATTATAAGGATGGGAGGAAGAGTGGAAGGCCCAGGTCGAGGTCAAGGTCTTTTTCAAGGTCAAGATCAAGGTCCAGATCACGCTCTTACTCTCCACATAGCAGCCAGAGATTCCGGATGCGAAGGGGCGGCTATGATGAGCATTATTACAATGAGGAACGAAGCGGGGGGAGGCGGAGACATTCGCCTCCGCCGGATCGAAGCCGTCATCATGGACGCCACCAGCAGGGTCCAGGAAGAGAAGGTAGGAGGAAGCGGGAGAGTTCCTACTCGAGATCAAGGTCGAGGTCTTTGAGTCCGCATGGAAGGAATCCTGGAGTTGTTGAGCTTAGAAGGAGACGAGGAGAACGGGACGAATTTGCGGTCATTTCGAGGAGAGGACGCGACCCGGGTCATCGACATGAACATGAAAGGTATCATCATTATGACCAAGGACATCCGAGGTTCAGAGAGGGGATCCGAGACGGCGAGAGACACTCGGAGAGGAAGGATCAGAGGAGAGGAGAAAGTCAAGAACGTTATCCTGAGAAAGAACATGGAGTGAGGGAATCGAGGGAACCTAGGAAAAGAACTCTTTCGCGAGAAAGACCACATTCGCGAGAACATTCGCGAGATAGACCACATTCGCGAGAACATTCGCGAGAAAGACCGCATTCGCGAGAAAGACCACATTCGAGGGACGGAAGAGAACATCATTATAGAACATATGGGAGTCGACATAGTCGAAGTCCTGATCATCACGATCGGGAATTTCGGGACGAGCGAGGAAGACGAAGGGAGTATGATCACTATGACCATGAAGACCATGAGAGACGACCCAGGAGCGACATTGAGTCCCCGCCGCTCCAACTCAACGTGGCAGACTCGACGATTTCTGATGCTGAGTTGGCAGCCAGAGGGTCAGAGTTGTTTTGTGGAATTAACAAGGAGATCTTTATGGCTTCAGAGGCTCCCATGCATCACCCAATGGAGTCTTATCATACTCTAACGACGACTCAGGCCGAGTATGAGGAAATGGATGGGACGGGGAATTCCTCCCCGAGAAGACCTTCCTTGGACGAGAGGTTGGAGATGGAAATGGGAATAAGTCTGAGAGAGGAGAATAGTGGAATGTACTATGGAATGCCGGGGCTCCAGAGTAAATTCCCGCATTTGCAACCAGACATGGCCAAGATGGATCCTTACTATTCTGGACCAAACCTCGAGGGCGGCCAAGGAGGACGACCAATGTTCAACCATCATGGACAATCTCATTCGAGACACTCCAAGTCACAAATTGTTCAGGTAAGAGTTTAAATTTCAATAAAACCTTATTTTTTAAAGTTGGGTAATATTTTCATAAATAATGATCATTAAATAATTTTTTGAGATTATTTAAAAAGTTATATTGTCAATCTCGTAGCTGTTATTTTTAAACAAAACAGGCATAATTAAATAATTTTGTTATAATCATAATATTTTATCTGAAAAATTTGATTTAAAAAGAATTTAATTTAATTGTTATAAATAATTCCGATTAAAAAGAGTAGGTATTTATTATATTTATAAAATACATTTTGAAAATTGCTTTTTATAATTAAAGTTACTATTAATCATTTTCTCTTCTTAAATTGTAAGATCAACGATCTAATAATACCAAAAATTTTCTGTGGTTGATTTAATAGGAATAATAATTAATAATGCCTTTATTTTATTGCAGATTGGAAATGTGATCCAGATCGTTCCATCAACGGATGTTCCGACCTCGCCCATCACAATCAGCTCAAACGGAGACATTCAACATCACACCCTCCATCAAGGAAAATTGGGTGATTCTCTGAAGGTCAGCTAATAATTTTACACTTTTAATTGAATGCATCAAATCATAAGCACATTTATCGATTATTTATCAACTTGGCCGCTCATGATTCATAGTTTTCATACCCAATATTTTTTTTAAATCTCTTAATTAAGCATATATTTATTTTTAGTTTACATTTTAACCAGTTAACCACTTCACATTGCATCATCTCAATCCCATTTGAAACCTTTTTTATTATGAGGTCTGATATAATTAATCTGAAATATGAATTTTGAAATTCTCCTTTGCAGATTGACGCCTCGGTTCCTAAACCTCGAATTGTGACGATCAAAGTCCCAGTGATGCCCTTCACTATTCCATTCGTGGTTCCTCCACCTGCTTCAGAAGTCGAAGAAAAGGCGATTGTTTCAGAAGAGGAAATCAAAGCTCAAAAAGCAAGGCGTTTGCAACGGAAAATGGACAGATTGGCAAGACGAGATCGACAAATGAAATCTGCCATAGCCGTTGCTGCTGCAAATAAAAAACACGTAAAGTTTCTTGCTTATTATTATTATTATTATTATTAAAACCAGTTAAAATTTGGATGACTAATATAAACTTAAGTGCATGGTATATTTTTTAAAGTAAGAATTAAATAATAAAAGTAATTTCCAAAGTTGAAAAATATAAAAATTATTATTTATTTCCAGGCGGAAGATACTGAAACAACTATGGAATTGAACGAGAAAAGCCTCAAGGAAGAAGAGAAGGATAATTTAACTGGACGGAGTGAAGGCGAAGAGATGAAAGGAATCCAACCTGAAGAAAACACGTTGTTCCAGGTAGTACTCCGTGCCAGAGCCTCTCAATTGTTTGGCCTCAGCACATTTGCACTTCTTCTATCCACCTTGACAATGATGTTGAGCCAATTGGCGAAAGGAAGCTCTGTGACAATAAATAAGCCACAACTCGGTCACACGCAAATCGTGGTTCATATTCATGTTCTTAATGTCGTGCAAGTCAATTGAAAGTTTGACTACCTTTATAAATATAATGATTTTTTTACAAATTGACAGTTATTTTGCAATTTAAATTTTTAAATAACATTTTTATATAAATGATTAAATTATGAAATATTCCTACCAATAGAGTACTTTGTCATTGATGTGTGTTAGTAGAAAAGTAAAAATATATTGAGCTTATATTTTATAATTAATTTGAACAATACCGAAAGAACTCTTCTATCTACTATGTAATTTGTAAGACTTTCAAAGTCAACCACTTCAAAATATTTATGTAAAGTTTGAGTCTGAAGGGAAGAAATTGTCTGTGTACCTTGATGTAGAAGGTATAATAATAAAATAAATAAACTTACATGCCTTGTCTTATCCATCAACACGCGGTGAATTGGGCGTAGTTGGTCGCGTTAGAGAGAGAAACTCTCTCTGGCTATTTCTATTGATCCATGTTGGCCTTCCATGCACCTGCTCCTGCATTCCTCGTTCGTCTCACTACACCAGCGCCTACTCTTTTCATATTTATGGCTATTTCATCACGTACAATATAACTTTATTCATCATCATAATCACCATTAAAAGAAGCATATTACAGGAGGAGGAAATCTTCATGTTTGATTATGACAAAAATGCATTTCACTTGAGCTAGACTTTCGTTATTGCATTTATTGCTTGTCAATGATGCATGGTTTCTCATGGGTCTATTCGAAAGGAGCATTGAAGCATAGGAGCGTTACAAAGGAGCAAATGAGATGGGTTTAATAAGGGAATCCCGATAACTGGCATTTGCATTCACTAATTGATAAGAGAGTTTCTCAAGATTATCATCTTGCGGTGAATAGAACCGCAGAGAGAAGGGAGAGTCATAAATGTACATTTTAATTATGTTTAAAAGGAGTACTTTCGGTATTGTTCAATTAAGTTTAAAATGAAGCTCAATCAATGCTAATTTAATTGTAAGACATTCTGTTTAATTGTTCATGTCCTTGTGTGTAAGTTAATGAGTGTGTTCTGTGGAGTTTCCTTTTTAGCCAAAATTATCTTGTCAAGTGTGTGGATTATATTTATCTATTTAGTTATCCAATGATGAGTATTTGAATTGATTAATGTATAATTGAATGGTTTTCCATTAGGAAACTTTGAAAAAAGATCCAAGTGGCGAAGGAAAGGAAGAGAATCAATCCACGCCTGTTGAGGAACCTCTTGCCCAGCCCATTGAGGAGAATGAGAAAGATCGAGTTGAAGGTGGAGAGGGAGACGAAGAGCCTCTAGCTATCAACGAGCCTCTTCCACTTGCTGATCCTCCTTTGCCTTTGAGGAAAATAGAAATCCCAGCTGAAGCACCTGGGAAAGGGATTTTAGTAGCTCCGGGATTTAGGTCAGTAATTCCAACATTATTCTGTTAACCCTATTCCCATTTTAGCCTCCACGGTTGAATGTAAAAAGAAGTGCGAGTTGGAGAATCAATTTCTCTTTTCGAGATTCCAATGATACTTTGAATGCTATATATTACGTCGCGATAAAGACGCCGGTAATGAATGTTTTATGTAATTCGTGATTTAATGGTGTAGAGAGAAGAGTGCGAGAGTTCGCCAAGGAGTTAAATTCGCTGATGGAATTGTGCCTGGCGAAGGGAGTGAGGGATCAGATCATGAAATGCCAATGTCGCCGCCGCCAGGAGAAAATACGTCCGAAGATGCAGGACTCAAGACGAAGAAGAAGACAAAGAAGAAGAAACGATCACGTCGAGACTTGGAGCCACATTTATTCGAGTTGCCTCCACCACCACCGCCTAAAGTGCCTTATCCATTTTGCCATCCTGGGATTTTGTACCAAGTCAGTCCGCAATATGCTGGTAAGCTGGCCAAATAATTTTAATGACCGAGATGAAATTAGGAGAATGTTAATTAAATTTGATTGTAATGTTTTGTATTATTTATGCAGTTCTTTACGGGAAGGCTGTTGCCGAAAAGGGCTTTCAAATAGTGTTTTCCTTCTCCAACCAAGCTCCGTGCGTCGAAGAGGACCAGGGTGTATTTGAAGCTGAGGGAAAAGCTGTTGGAGAAATCGGAGGAGTCCTCGCCGCTCAACCCGTCCCGGATCCGGAAGAAGTTCCTATGGAGTTAGATGCGCCGTCGCCGCAGGTTATGGAACCAATCGATCTCCATTCTTTGCACTCTCCGACTATTCGCATCTCGAGGTTTTCGACCGTTATAGAAATCAAGCCCGCCAGCCCCATTGAGCCAGACAACCCTGGTTTCTACACCCCACCAGAACCCGAATTCCTCCCTGTGCAAGAGGAAAAGGAAGTTCAGATACCCGAAGAAGATGAGCCGCCACCTCCCGGAACCTCACCTTAATATTTACAAAAGACTCCCTGATATTTTCGCAACCCCCGATTATGTTTTATTATCTGCATTTATATATGAACTTGTTAAAAACAAATAATCTAAATACTTTATAATACTTAGCAATGATCGATCAACTTGTTAATTTTTGTCAATACAGATATTTATATTGATTACTCTCTATGATTTATATATTATATTTATCAACTCTTGTTATTCTTCTTAATCTTAATTATAATATGTAATAATGGAAATGGAACTTTCAAAGTCACCCTTTATATACTTACGCAATTATGAATTATGAGTTTCGGAGTGAATTATGAATTTTTAAATGAATTAAAAAATAATAAACGTTTATAAATACCGTATATCCCATTGAGGACTCCACTATCTTGATGAATTTATGTGTATTATCCATATGATTTAAAATCAAGTAATCATGGTAATAAATATTTACTTTAAAATAACAAAAGATCAAAAAATGAAAACTTTAAAATCTCATATTTTCAAAATCTTAAAATGGAGAACCGAGAGTATTCGATTGAAGATCGTGTGAAGATTGAAGCTTGTGAGCTATTACACCTGAGTTTTGATCAACTGTCGTCGAGAGTTCTATCATCGATTAGGACAGTGTACTTTTGCAAACGGGGACCTTTTTGAGCACTTAAATTCAATATTCATTTATCATATGTAATAAAAAAAGAACTATAGAAATCATTTTTATAAACAATTTGATCTATTTTCACATTAAAATACACAAAATCAATTAAATAGTGGAGTCTAGTGGGAAGCACGGTACATGCATTTTTATTTGATCATGCATAAAAGGCATCTGTAAGGTGTTCATCTCAAATCTTGTTTGCACATTGTTAAAAGTTAAAAGAGGGTGATTGGCAGAGTTTTCCCACGTTAAACTTCTTTGTTAAATCTTTTACTAAATTTCATGCATTTAGCATTAAACAAATATGATTTTCTACCATAGGACCTACCATAGAACCGAAACGACCGAAAAAAGAGAAAGCCCTATCTAACATCTAACATGTGTAAAATTCAAACTTAACCTAGCCCTAAATAATGTCATATTCAATGCTTTTTCGATAATGTTTTCATTTGGTCGGGTCCGGATTTTCATAATTGCAATTGAAATTGAAGGCATTGACTCTAGATTTCTCTTTCATAAGCCATCTTTAATCATTTTTCCGCAAATCGATATGCGAGTAGAAATGACTATATACATTATGTAAAAGCTTTATTTAATTTCTTCTTTAACAATAGGAGAGAAAAGGAGAATGAAAGTTGTATCATTGTTGTTTCATGATGGTTTTTTGAGATTTTGTTGATATTTCTTTGCGGTTTCATATATAGCAATGCAGCTATGAGTTTGACTCTCATTATGATAACCCATTGTGGCCATTTGAGCACAGAGGTAGAGGTTGGTTATCATCATTATCATATTATATAAACAGAGATTGAATTTGAAGGATACAGGTATTTGATATGAAGAACATAAAAGTTTATTTATATTTTATAAAAATGATCCTCTCGGATTATGCATTTATAAATAATACACATTCTTAAGAATTTACTGTGATTATGCATTTAATCTGTATTTTAGAGATAACAAGTCTTTTGTTCACATAAACGTGAGTTTTGTGATAATAGGGAGTTTAATATATGATAAGATCACTCAAAGAACAAAATATAAAGATAGAAAATTGAATTCACAGGGATGAGAAGGGCGAGATTACGTATACTTTTCATATTAGTTGTTCATTAGCTAAGGCGCAAGAGGATGCGAAATGTCATTAGCATTTGATAATGAATAAAAAGAGAAAATAAAAGAATCCTTTAGCATCAAGCATTTAAACAATGCATAATATAATGCAGTATAAAAATATCTATTCCCCATAATGATGTCGTAAAAATAAATTTAACTGATCCAAGTCTTATATGGCAAGAATTGGGAACAAGGAACAGCCATTAAAAATGTGATGATTGAATTTGATTCTAGAGATAATTTTTTTTAAATCATTTGCTCTATTTTGCTTTATATTTTTCACAAGTATCACAAACTCATTGGAATTCTCAAATGCGTTAGACAACATGTTGCACTTCAAAATTATGATCATCATTAAATACTGATACAATTATTATTCCTGTGGTCAAACGAGGTTGAGAAGAAATAAAGAACCGCCTTTGATCGCCAATTGAAGATTTCAAGCTTCTAATGATCCATTTCCTTTGCCTCTTTTTTTATCAGACCATCTTCACCCTGGGGAAATTCTTTCTCGTCTATGCTTTTTGTGAGTTCATACTTCTAAATTGATTTTATATATAGGAAGTCAGTTATCTGAAAGATGATTCAATTTTTGCTCATTTTATTCTAAATATTTTTTTTTATTAATTTAACGTATTTTAATGTATTTTTAAATATATTTACAGATTGTATACTATTTTCATATTTATTATTTTTGACTCATTATTACCTAATATGCATACATATAAGCTATATAG
This sequence comes from Neelides sp. FZ-2019, assembly GCA_009869795.1. Taxonomy (NCBI): domain Eukaryota; kingdom Metazoa; phylum Arthropoda; class Collembola; order Neelipleona; family Neelidae; genus Neelides; species Neelides sp. FZ-2019. Next base: position 15,703 of record VJMY01000186.1, read on the forward strand.
ATCCATACTTTAATATATCGAGCTTCATAAATAGGTATTTAGTGATCAACGAATATCTTATTGAAGATTTTATCAAAGGTCTCGTAGAGTGTCGTAGCTAATAGTTGAGTTTGTTCTCATTTCTACCACTAACTCGAATCACTCGAATGCATTAGAGAAAGAATGAAATTCTTCGACCTGATAATTTCACAACACGAGATCTTTCAAATATTTATTGCTCCAAGCATTTAAATACATTAGATTATTAATAATTTGAGCACGTAACAGGCCAAACTAATCATTCATCAAATCTTATCTCATCACCACCTCATTTTTTAATTGAGTTCGACGTTTCGTATTGCCAACGTCGTAGAAGAAAGTATTTCAAAAATAAATAATTATTTAGCTCATTCGTATAAGTACCATCTTGGTAATCTCGGGCTATTCTTTCAACTATTCTCACAAACGAAAAAATAAATCAAATAAATATTTTCATTTTAAAAATGAGTGCTGCTTAAATCAAAACACATTTATCATTTTGAATTTCTGGTATTTACATACTCCAATAAACAGGGGACATTAAGCATGCTTGATAAGTTTAAATTAAAAAGATAAATGATGAAATAAAAAGAGAATTGAAGGCGAATTAGTATGTTTAATGGTTTTAGTCAAATTCAATTAAAAATGATGAATGAGGAAGAAAGGAATTAAAAGATAAAAACATTCAATTTTTATGAAGATTTAATTCAATGGGGAAAGAGAAATCAGTGAGATGATCAAAGGTGATGTGAAAAGACGAAAATGTAAACATCAAGAACCAAAAGTAGAAATGTGTCGGGGTGGATGGAAAGGTCGTTTGGAAATCTAAGTAATCTACAATGAAAGAACCCATTTGAAAGATCAAATAACAAGGCATTTGATCCTCTTTAAATGAGTGAAAGAATGAAGGGTGGATGGCTCTGGATTTATTGATATGATCAAAGTGCAGTTCACTTTTTTCATCTTCTATTCATATAAATGATCTCCTTATATCTGCTCAACTAGCTATATATTTGAAATACTTTATATCCCATGTCTGAATGAGAAATGACGAGTTGGAGAAATCCGTGTAGCATTTTATGTATCCAAATTGTAATGTGCAATTTGCACGTTTGCATTGTTGTTGTTATTGTGCGTTCCATGTAGTACGAAGAGCTCTCGTGACCTCTGCTCTCCCGACGACTCGCTTTAGCGATGATGGAAATGATGATGGGATTTACCATCTAAATGTTTCAATTAAATTCTATCTGCCGTGGTCGTGACTAATCTAAATCAAATCAGGGATTCAATACTTGAGAGAACTCCAGTGCCCGAACAATATGGAGACGGCAAATGGAGTTTATTGACTATTAAGTTCCTTTAATCCCCTTTAATCCCCCAAATCCTGGTCTGTAAATTCCATTTAATCCTATAAATGCAATCGCACGATCTCTCTTCTACCCTCATTACATCCCCCCCCAAAATGCTATTTTATTGCCTTGTACCGCTTTATCGTTAACCCAAGTTCGTAGAACATATCTCCAATTTAAAAAAATGTAGTATATTGAAAAGACAAAATGAATATGCAATAGAATTAGTGCTAATTCTTCTAATTTATTTTTACTTTTAGTTTTTTAATAGTATTATCAGTATTGAATGCTTGAATTTTTTTCCATTTAGAAAAAGATTTAATTTTTAATTTAATCCAAGTTGCATTCGTACATATAAGATATGTTTTATTCGAATGAGATGATTTAAACGCAGTATCAAATTACATCACATTGCTTCTGAAGGGTTTCTCGAAACCCCACCGAGGTGTTAAATTTGATAAATCGCAAAGGTGAAGATGAACACGATCTGAAACTCAGAAGTAATCAGGAGGAAGTCGATGAGTGTAATGAGAATTATATGATAATGAATCTCACTGGATACAATACCATTTGATTTTGATTTTCATAACCGGATTCGCAATTTTGTGCAAAACGGATTTCTGTCAAGTGTCTGGGACTACTCGTCCCCAACACTTTCATCCTGTAATTCATAATGGAACTATTTATTCTTAAACAATAGACAAACTAGTTTTGCAATTGAATAACAAACTTTGGCGAAATAAAACTGTAATTTAAAATGTTTCCTTTAAACTTAATGCAATATTTGTAATAAATACGAACATTGGAAGCTTATAACTTGATAGCAGAAGTCCAAAAGATGCATAATTTAGGAAGAGTCAATGGTCACTCACTCGATCCTTCGTAAATAATTAGGAACTCAAATCCTTTTTATGCATTTTTTTAAAATAATCATTAGGAAATTGCACTTATGCTCTTTCTTAACATAAAGTTAACGTCTAAATCAAGCAAACTTTCCAACATCTCCAGAATTGGATGGATATATTTACTTTATAGAAAACCCAGATTTAGTTATTAGATAAAGTATGGAATTGTTAAATTTTCTGTTGGCAATAATAATTTAAAGTTCTTTTGGGAATGGAGCTAATTGGCAATTAGTAAATAGAAAGAGGCTGAAAGGACTTAACTTTCACGCTCATAAATAAGATTGTGATTTGAATCTTGAAAAGCGATTTGAGATCAAGTTCATTTACAAGACTCGAGGAGGTGTGATACCAAGAACCAGGAGACACTCCAATACAAAGGGACAATTAATGTCAAGTTCAGAAAGATTTGAGAAGAGCATCTTTAAAGAGTCGTGAATGGCGCGGATATGAGTTGCGATTGTTATTCACTATTCATGACCGATTTCACGTACACTCGATACTACCAGGAATACTAAAAAGGAAAGATGAAACTCTCAATCTCAGTTTTATTGCATTTCTCTCATAATGCTGGTGCAACTTAAACCCATTTTATCATCATATCCATATAAAACATAAATGAAAATTCTTCTTATATGCTCTTCTTACTAACGGAATATTTCATTATCAGGTTTTTAAGAGTCTTGAAAAATTTAAGTTTTGTTAAGTGTAAGTGATACTTTTATGATTTGTGATACATCCTTATATACACCTGTTCATTAAAATAATATTTATAATATACTTACATTACTCAAAAACATTAAATACAATTAAGCTCGAGTCGAAAAATTAATTTTAGATAAGACAATCAGCTAATTATAATTAAGTTGAAAACTGTAAACTTTCATTTCTACACTGTATAAATATTTGGTATATCTTTTGCTTTTAAGCTCCCTCAAAAGACACCGGGAGGCGAAAGAAAAGTAGGTGTAGTGGTCCTTAATTAACTTTTTGTTAACCAAAGGAATTAAATCATTGTGTATGCAAATAGCACTATAAGTAGATTGACGCTTAATAATTTATAAATATTCGACCTGTGTGTTCTAGAATTATTTATGAGCGTGGAGAATAAGTGGATGATTGTTTAGTCATCACCGGAAGGTACGCTTAGGATCAGTAAAAAACCCAAGAGATTTGAGATATTAAACTTTAGCTTAAGGATTCATATTATTATCATAAGACCCATCGTCCAAATGTGTGGATGTGTGACAAAGTGCCGTTGACTTGTAGGCCTCTCAAGCCGAGTGACCAAGCCCAAGGAGTCGGAATGTCAAAAGCCGATTCGATTAATGACACTCGTAGCCCATATCTGTAAATTATGCGCATAAGTATATAACTCACACATAAAGATGTATTAAAAAAGCCTTTAACACATTCCCATTCTCAATTAGACAAGGCAAATGCCTCGACTCTCAAGACCGTGAAAATTAAATGGACAAACTCCGTTTCTTGACTTGATATAACAAATGAAGAAGATTCCAAATTGAGCTTCGTCTTCTCACATTCAACGGACAACAATGTAAATAATAATAGTGTTTTAAAGGACAAAAAGATTCTTGAGGGCACAGGGGTTATTGTTTTATTTCTTCTCAATTCCAAAGAGCTTTAAATCACGTTCGAAGAAGACAACCCCATCAGATGAGCATTGTGAAGGTCCGGCTTTGATTGTGTTTGTGTGTATTTATAAGGGCCGATGATATGAGCATATAATGGAAGCCGAGGAGTGAACCAAGTCAATTCTCATTCCCTGATTCAGCCAAATGCTGGTGGAGTTGTGAGACGAATTGAGAAGTGGAATGGTCGAGTGTGAGATAAGTAAAAAGGAGAATTGTATTACCGTCTTACCTGTGTATTCAAACAAGGTGGAGGAAGATTGGGAAACGTGGGTTCACCAAGTTGCATATATAGGAATTCGCTTTTCTCTGTGTGTCTAACGGATTCACCTGATTGTTTCTTGACCACAAGCCCGAGAATTCTCCACCAAAGTCCCAATGCATTCATTCATTGTTTCTCTTTCTGTACGTGGGGATGATGATGAAGTGTGAGTGCATAATTAAGCGTGTAAGTATATAGGAATGTGTGTGTGTGCTTTGGCACATTTCCATCTAAAAATATGAGCCAGGTCCTATTAAGGTAGATTTGATTTGAATTTAAGGTCACTCTCATCGTAAAATAATACTTCTTTATTTCCGGACGTCTTATTGTTTCAAGTCTCCTTTTGTTTCCTTTCCTTGCCTTCTTTTGGTATCTATTCCGTTTCTTTTCCTCGCCGGACTCTCACATGTGCTTGTATTTTGATATGTGAAATCAGAGTTACAAGATTACTCGCGTACATTTTGGAAGAGACCAAAATGAGACCGACACTTTTCCGCAATAAAGGAAAAATGGCCATGTGTAGTTTCGTTATATGCACATGTTAAGCTCTTCAACCATCTACGCATTAAATATTCGTTTAAACTAATTTTGAGACAGGATGTTTTTGAAAATCTTCTCATGATTAATTCGAATTTTTACATTTGAAATACAAAGAGAGTTAATACACTATATACGTTTTCATGAAAGATCTTCTACTCACATATTGCTCTTGTTTGAACTTTGAACTAATAACACCTTGTACTATTAGTTAATATAAACATAGTAGCCTAATGACATGAGTCAGTAGCTTTTAAATTATTTATTTAAATGTGATTCAAGTGATAAGTCTGATAAGTAAGCAGTGATTGTTAATTTAGGTAGAGTAAAAAACCTTTTTCCATTCTGCCCGTAGCTTGATGACCAAGAATTTGAACAACGAAGTTGAATAATCTAAACTCTCAAATGTTTGTACTGCTAATCCTACCTTGTTCTCTATTATAAGAGAAAATCTCAAGAGATAATCACATTTCCTGAGGGGAGAGACAAATGAATATAAACTATATTTATACACCTATCTGAGGAGAGATAGCCCTTCCCTTACATCACTCGAGTCGGGGAAGAAGAAAGAATTTAAGGAGGCAGTGTGTCAGTAAGGAGTGATTATCAGAGACTCGCCCTTGGTAATTGTTATGTTAGATTAAAGGGTTATGTTATGAGCTTTTGTCTCTCTTATCTCTTCCGTGGCTCAAGAATGTGCTCTGAGCGTTTCGAGAAGACGGCGGTCATTTCATTAACTCCACTCGACGAGTCTTTACTTTAATATTAATCTCTTGGCTTTGGCCCATCTTCCGTTTCAGCCGAGTTGTTCGAACACGAGGGAACCCGAGGGTCTCAGGAGCTCTCGGCCAAATCCCTTTTTCTGCCTCCATCACTCCAATCCTCTCGCAACCACATGACCAATAAGACAGCTCTTGAGCATATTTAATAATTAAGCAACTTGAATGATTTTGGAGTTTTGGCAAAAATAAAAGACAGTTATTCAATTATCTTATTACTTATAAGCTCATTAAATTATGAGATGTAAAGACACAGTTTTGGTAAACTTTGAAGACCTATTTATGCAATGTAGGATCTTTTGTCATTGGATTGTTTATTCAAAAATATTCAACCTGGATAAAGAGTCAAAATGAGGTAAAGAAAATTGAGCATAATAATGCTAAATAACAAGATTGACATTTGGTAATGGATGATGACAATTAAGATTTTCCTCTAAAAAGCTCAAACAAATCATTTAATAAGTTATTGTTAAATCTATTTGATGAGTGTTGAGCGTAAAGTGGAATGAGGTCTTAAATGATTAATGCACATGGGGATATGCAACTAGCTCTTGTAGAATAATAATGAGTTGTCAAAATGGGCATATTCCTAGCTTAAACGCTGAAGAATGAATATTTATGTTTGGCCTGTGTAATTGTATCTATCTTGTAATAACGTTTTCCTTGTATTCTCAAGTTGGTCCCAATTTCGGGCTGTCAGGAGTTGAATAACAACGATTTAGTCTCTTAAGCCAATCTCGAGACTTTGTTATGTAAAACAATGCAGGTTGGTGAAGGAGATGAGTTCATGTCTAAAAGTCTTTTAAAACGTCTTTTCCGCTTCTTAAAAAATAGGCCTGCCGTGTAGACTAGGCCTGTAAGTACTTACATTGTATAGTCAGGTGGTATTGGAGGAAGATGAGTGAGAAACAATGAAATCTAAAGACTTTGACGGATTAAATGGAATGGAATGTCATGATGAGACGAGTGGAATGGATTATATACGAGCTGCCTATAAAAATTTGTACGGTACTCCTCGGACTCGGAGAGAATCATGTGAAATATGATTGAGCAGCTTGGCCGAAGTGTCGCTCGTATAAACCCTCAGCTCATCTCTCCATCTTATATGCATTAAAACTCCATAATGTTGAGGAAGAAAAGTGGGCTAAAGTTCGTAATGGTAATAGTACTTTCCTAATGATTATGTTAAAGTCCAGGGAGTTTTACTCTTACGGTAATAATGTCCGTTTAGCTGCATCAGACTTTGACTATCTTCAACCACGAGAGTGACGGTCGTTGTTATCTGTTGGAATATATGAGCATATTACGTGTGTCCCTCTTCAACCCCGCTCGTCCCATCGTCACATAATGGATAAGGAAATGCAAATGCTCGCAAATGGTCAGGAAAGTACTGAGGAACGAGCGAGGAACTTCACGAGCACAAAGACGACGAGTCTGACGAGACTCTTCCTCACCTCACATCCTCAATTTTCTCTATTATGAACCATTTCACATGTGTACATTGTCTGAATGACGTGGGGGCTTTTTATCTCACCTGTATTACGACTCCCTCGCTTACATCCCTCAGTGCTAACCTTTTAAAGATAATATAAATTAACTTGGAATTTCATAAAATATCACACAAGAAACATGCATGTTAAGTATTTTAACTTGTTTCGTTCAGTTTTTATTTTATTTTTTAAAATTTGACGGTGAAAGAATAGCTATGTACATGGGTGATTATTCTTAAATATATTAAAAATGAGAGGATTTTGGTTATTATACCTCGTAAATTGAAATGTGCTATTAAGAATTTGCATCATTACTTTATTCATTAGATACTCATAATCAGGGTCCGAAAGTTCATGTATGAAAATTCAAAAAATATGTATGTATATATGTGTGAAAAATCGAGAAAATATGTATGGAAATATGTGTTAGAAAATGAATAATATCTAGTTTAAGAGTGAAATTTTTTAATAATATATAGTGTATGTAGTTGATTTTTCCCAAATCATTTAATGTAAAGTAATTTTATATCAAAAATATTCAAATTTAAGTTTAAATTTTATAAATATTTTCTTTCACATATATTTTCATATTTTCTTAAAAATATCTAGTGCAAACCAAAAAATTAGCAATTCTTTGGTCATTTTTAATAGCTTACTTCTAAAAAACTCAAAAAGTACAAAAATATGTAAAATATGTATAAAAAACTATGCGGATTTGGAGTCCTCAGGTCATGAAACATAAGTAGCCAAAACACCAGAATTCAATTTATTGATAAAAATATGTACAATTAAAAAATTTGTAAATACGTGAACTTCCGAGCCCTGCTCATAATGAATAATTGTAGGACGTATTTTATTATCTTATTAGCACTCATTTTTGTTATTCTCTAATTTATTGGAAAAATTGTAAACAAACTCCTCTTGTTTTTAATATCTTTGTTTTCGGCCTGAGACATTAGATAGGATCGGCTTACGCATTATAATGAAGCTTTTCATTATAATTTCAGTGTAAAAGTATATTTACTATCTCGTTTGGCTAGTTCTTATAAATCACTAATCTCCAACATTTTAATTTTAAGGTTTATGCAAATGAACGTGTTGTAAATACATAGTGTTCTACTAAAATCAGGATATATTTGGGATTTGCCCCTTTTTATTTTGCGAAATTTCTGGTTGGTTAACTCCATAATAGTTGGATGACATTCTTTGTTTTATATAAAACAAAACATTTGATAAGTTAGCAGTTGACTAACCCAAAAATGTTTTAATGCAACGAGTTACAAGTTTTAATTTATTTATATAAACAAAGTATTTGCAAATCTATTTAAAGTATGTCATAAATTGATGGACAAGTGTAATAACGTACTTTTAAATATCAACTATAAATGTTTACAATCTGGTCCCCATTATCATAAAAATGAATCTTTAATATTTCAAATAATTTATTCAAATTATTAAATTATAACAATTAGATATTTTGATGAAAATTAAATATTTCTCTTATTGTATTAACTATAATTACTCATTTAAAAACAAATAAAAAATAATTCTATAATATTCAATAGTTTTTCAATTTTTACAAATAGTCTCATACAGAAATTGTAAATGCAATTGTCTGATTAGCTTGTAAAAAATGAAGAGCGATTTAATGTAAGAAATTGTAGGTCAGAGATAAAAATCGGACTGGGTGTGCCATGACTAGCCAAAAGGCAAAGAGGGAATGTGCAGTTTCAATTTCCCAGAAACTCCTCAAATTGACAAATGATGATCATTTTCTACTCAATTCAATCTTGAGTTTCTTGAGCATTCAATTTTCCATCTCATTCTTGATTGATGTTTGAGGGCGAAATGTAGGAAATAGCCTTTAACAATGGTTTAAGCGACTTCCATTTGGGGAGTCTTATTGGGGTATAAAAACTACGGTTAATTACCTACGAGAGCCATGAAAAGTTTACTAGAATACCCCACCGTCGTGGAATATGGTAGGCCCTCATATGCAAAAGCGTGGATTTCTATTGAAGAATTTGTAAACCACTCTCTCGTTCCTCGCCTCGTCTTTGTCATTATATCCTAATAAATTGTAAATAAAATTGAAAATGCATTGTGGAGGGTTGGAAGGGGAAAACTCAAAAGCGGTTTGGTCAGAAGAGACAAGAAAAAGAAGGAGGCTTTGAAACCAATTCACTTTTCCTCCTTCTTACTCGCCACTTTTGATGGAAATGAACTACTTTCTGCCCATCCTCCACCATGCATCCCAATAAACACTCGGCTGCCAACAGGTAAAAAGGAGAGGAGCAACAGGTTGACGAGAATTCGCATCCTCCTCCTCCCTTCATTCTCTACGCAATCTTACACGTCTCCATTCACAATGTCATGCGATGCGATGCGGCGAAAATGCATGCTTTTTCATATCATTTTACATATCTTCTTTCCTAACGTCAAAAAATGTTTAAGAACTTAGTTCATTGTTTATTTATGTTTTTGGTTGCAGTTTCGCACAGGTCGCGGTCATTTTATCCTCTTTTTTTAGTCAACTCTCTACCAATACTTATATAACTAATAGACCATACAAAGTTTGTATTTATTTTTAATTTAATAAAATTCTCATATTCGTTTACCATTAAAACTCTACAAATAATATATCAAGCTAGAAATCATTTATTATTTCTTTATTAAGGAAATGTACAGAAGATGAGTATAAATTAACTCAAAGTGAATGCTTCTTGATAAACTTCTTGCACAATTTTAAGTTTATGATATAAATAGGAGATCCTTCTAAATATTGCCTAATACTAAGAATAATTATTCATTCAGATAATGAATAAGGAAGCAATATGAGTTTTTTTGTTTATAGCGGACACACGAAAGATTCAATTATTTACGTGTATTTTATGTCAATATTATCATCCTATAATAACAACACAAAACTTTATCACGTTTAAGAAATAACAAAGATTATCAAAGAGCAGTAAATTATATTGAGTTGCTCATATGCGAAATGCAAATTCCAAGCGGTATATAAAGGAAAAAGTAGGTGGAAAAGAGAAAAAGCTCGTATGAACTTTAAGCGTAGACTCATGCAAAAAAAAACTTAAATTGAATTGAATGAACTTGAGTAGAGCAAATGTGCTGGGTGCTCGTATTGGATTGGAACGCTGATGGTGGAAAATGAGGATATGTGGAAGAAAGGATTTAGGGAGTGAATTAAGTGAAAACTTGACTTGTGAATAATTTCTAGGCTGAGAGCAACGCACGGCAATTTATATTAAATTTGACATGTGACCAATATTAAGTTAAAGAGCCTCGAAGCCGATAAGCTTTTGCCATTCTCCACCCCACTCATTGAGGTTTTACAACTTGGAAATCTCATTGAAAAGAAAGTTCTTTTTGAATATTAATCTCTATAATAAACAAAGTAAGGAAGGCCAGACGATAATCATTCTTTTTACTTGCTCCTTGATGATGGGTTAATGATAATCGTATAACAATTCGCAATAAGAATTTTTTCTTATATCCCATTTCTCTTAGAACTTGTTAACTCCTAATACAAATACAAATATTGAGAATATGCCTCTCAGTCTTAATAACTAAGAAGACAGACGTCAAATTTTTTGTTCATTTCCACAATTTTTTATGTACTTAATAATGAAAAAATTTCTTTATCAAACTTAAATCCCTTCACAGTAATAATAATAATAATAATTGTAACTTGAGATAAAGTAAGGATTTACCAAAAGTTTTGTTCATTTTCGTGTTATAATGTAAACATTGTACATTATTGCATGGCTATAATGCAAAAAGTTTAATCATGTAATATTAAATACTTTGGTGAATTTATTTTATCTTTTGGGCTGTTTGTGTGATCCGTTTTTAAGCTACGTGTCCTCTTTGTGTTACATGGGTTTAACACAAGGAATGTCTTTATTAGAACTTCCAAAGTCTGAGATATGAAAATTACAGTATGAATGGGCAAGAGAGGACCAAGGGCAAATTAAAAGATTGTTCGTGAGTCGAGAGCAGGTTCACCGATAAAATCCGTCTATTCAATTGGAGTATAAGGCCTCTGTTCTTATTCACGGAGTGAAGACAAGTTCATTGGGTAGCGGAGGTGATTTCGTGACTTTAGTCATTCCACCCGGCCACGACACCCGAGCTCACATTTTGCATGACTTTTAATAACTATTTCATTCATTTATTTTTATCTAAAAAAATGATAGATGCAGTTAGAAAAATTAATGAGAAAATCAAATGAACATTCATCTATTGAATTTGAATTGTTGAACTCGGTCATTGAGTCAAATCATGTATTTAAAAAATACTAACAGGAATATTAAAATTATATTTTTCAAGTTCAAGACTTAAATACGAGATATTTTACTTTTACCTTATTCACCGTTACTAAAAACATTTTACATAAACTACTTTCAGTAAAATTTAGCAACAAACAGGAAGTCATTTACCTAATATTTTTAATTAATTTGAAATACTTAACTTGCTTATATATAACAAGGCATGTAATCAGGATCTGATTTGGATTATGTCGATCGGGTTTCACTCACTCAGACAGTTTTACTTACACACTTAGGCCAAGTTTGTTTTGTAGAAAATGAGTCTAGTTTTCTAGTTCTTTAGTTCTTCTAGTTTTCAATTTTTAACAAGAATGTTGAAAGATGCACATGTTGTTTGGCATTATTATCCACCTCATGAATCTTCTACGCATAAGAATAAAACCGTGTTCAATTATTCTTGACTTATATTTGCCCAATATGAAAGGAGTCGAATGTATGGGACTCGCATTTGCCTAGAAATTGTGAGTCAAAATGAATGTGCGAAACCGGAAACCCCTGGGATGAGACTTCTCATCATATTAGTAAAATGACACAAAGAAGAATGGTCAGTAGTGGGGTAAAGTTTATGCTCACAATCACAACAGCATGCACTGCATCTTGAATTGCAGATTCATTTCGCGAAATGAGGTTGAGAGGAAATATGCCAGATTACATGTTTAGACTACCCTGAGAAAAAGTGAATATGAAAATCTTTTCTAAATTACAAATAATTCAGATAATGCATTAGATTGGAATTTGGAATAATAAAAGAAATGAAAGTTCGTGTAAATGCGAAGTGACACAGAAATGAGGATTGAGAGAGAAAAGAACTCTAATATGCAAACTTGAATGTGACTGCAGATTGGGAGGTGCAATTCTCTGCTTATATTTATTGCTCTGAAGAAAAGAATAAGGTTTATTTATATGAATCCTCATGCGCCTACTTATTCCACTGTCCCATACATAAATGAATATTTTATAAAGATGCAACCTGTTAATAAGTTCTATGAGTTCTACTCCAATAATTAATCAGGTAAATATTTAATTAGTCGCTCTATATTCAAATTAATTAAAATATACTCATTTTATAGCATTTAAGATTAACAATTCTACAAGAGCAACAATTCTGAATCTAAATAATAATTGAGTTTGCGTTTAATTATTTAAACTTATAATATAATATTAACTTATAATTAACTTTGAAATAATTGAGGTATGGGATGAATTTAATACAATATTATTTTTTTAAATACATTTTATAATATTCGCGAACGAAGAAAATTACTTTTTGAGAATGAGAGCAAACGGAAATAGAGGCATTAGTATTTTACCTTTCTCGTATCAATTTATTGATAGCTATTATGTATTTCTCAAGAAGAAAAATTGGAAAATTCTTTACACGTCAAAGAATAAAATATGAGAATTCCTGATGTGAATTAAAGGTAAGAATGTTCCTGCTTATCTTGACATGACAGTCAATTTCGTCTAAATGCATTCGAAGAAACAACTTATATAAATGGTGTTCATCATGCAGGTTAATTATATTTACAAGAAGAAGGGAAACTGACATGATAATGAGAGAAGATTAAATAATCGGCACAGGAGATGAATGGAAATGCAAATGAAGAGTGGCAATTAAGAGGGCAAGGGTGACACAAGAGGGTGGGGGAGCGTAAGTTTAGAATCCTTTTCTTGCCGCGAGGAATGGAAAGAAAGCGTGTTAATGAGTCAGTAGGAACAGACACCTCCATAAGATCATCAATGCGAATTCCTTTCACGTCACATTTTCCTACTCAAATAAGACATTATTCATTTGTCTTTTCAAGTATAGATTAAATAGAAAAGAAATTGAAATAAAAAAATCGAGATTTCAAAACTTTTAACTTCATAAGTACATGCGGACTGCGCAACAGAGAAAGAGGAGTCTCATCATTTATAACCATAATCTTAATATGCAAATGGGAATTTATATGCATGTAGTACTTAGCTGAATATATACATTCGATGAAGATGAGTATTTTGTAAAAGTGTACTCACATGCACACACATGAAATGATTGATGTCAGGGAGGAAGATTCTCATCACATTCTTCAGCTTATTTTGGATACTTCAACCAAATTCGAGCTTTGGAGATTCGACGTCCAATATCTTGTTCAAATCTTTCCTTTTAATTTTCCAAGTGCCAAATTGAAGAGAGCACAACAGGAGGAACTCACAGGAACTTATTTGCAAAATGTGTTGTAATAAGATTCTCAAGTAATAGCAATGAATGACAGAAATTCTGTTAATAAAATGCACAATCATTAATGAAAAGATATTTATGAGCATCTCAACCCTAATTTGAATCAATTTTTATCAATTCCTCATCACGACCTCAAAACAATAAAAATGAGCAATAAGAATAATCCGCTATTTTCTTTGAGGCGATTTTATGTAAGAGCTCATAATGTTGAGATTTATGGCGGATCAATGTATCATTGTGCTCTGGATATTTCCATAATCCATATAAAATCAAAGGCTCTATTGTCTATCAAAATGGGTGCAAAGGGAATTTGTATGAGTTTTTTTAATAACCAAATGAATCAAATGATGCATGGAGGTGATATCAGCAGGGAAATCATCAAATTCTTTGTATGTGTAATTTAATAGTATGAATTCGCCTCAAGTGAATTTCAAATTACGTTCCTCAAGTTTAATACTAACATATTGAGATTTTTTAATATTAGGATCATATCCTATCTTAAATTGGCATTAGAGCAGATTTGAATAATACGGTTTGATGGAGGTGGATAGAAGAAACGGTTCTTTATTGGAGTGATGATCAGATGCTCAACGCGAATTTGCATTTTCGCATTATTTGAGTCTAAAGAGCTCTAGGCAGTTGAGGGAAGGGAAATCAGAAGACAAAATCGGAAGAACTTCAGATTCCTATGAGATTTCTTAGTCAGGGTGAAATGGACTTGAAAAGGAAGAACTTCATAATTCTAAATCCGCCAAAAATGGTCCGAACATCTCACCTTTGAAAGAGATGGAGGAGAGATGAGGGGAAGAGATGTGAAGCATACGGTAGATGAGAGAAATAAGCACCTTCACTCATCTCGATTTCCAACGGCAAGCGGAATATGAACATTTCTGTCAGCTTGAAAAAACGAATTGAAAACTTGTTCTTACTGATCCAACTCTCTGGGAATTTTTAATTCCAACTTGCATGGCTTTCAGAACAAATGGTCTGAATACTCAAACATTAGGATATTGGCTTATGCTCGAGTTCTCCGACGAGTGGAAAAGTCAAATATTTTACATACTTTTACGCCTCAGAATCAAGGGATTGTTCAGCATATTAACAAGTTGTTTACTCAAGTTTTAAATCTTTGAGACAATTGTGACAACTACAAAAAATGCGAAATCAATCAAAGAGTATTTCATTATTTACATTTCTAATCAAAAGTGCAATAACGTGATTTAGAAATATTTGACATTGTTTGAAATTGAGAAATGAATTAATAAGCTTATCCAGATATCCAGATATCACCTTACTTTTGCATTCAAATTTTTTCATCATTAAAGACAATAAAGGAAATTGAACGTGTCTTTTGAAACTCATATGTTTGCAAAAACTAGTAACAAATTGATAATGTTAAGTCCAAAAAACTCATACAAGCTGTGACTGATAGTTAACTTTTCCTCACATTCAGTTATATGAATATCTCTTAAATGTCATATATTATCTTGCTGCGGTGCATTTGGGATTTTTTGAGTCCTTTTTTTCCATCTTCTACTTACGCGGGGGGCTTTTACCATGTTGGTCTCGAAACGACTATTCGACTATATGGGGATTTAAAACATGACTAAAAATGGCTATATGACTTAAATTTAGTCTGTCAAAATTCCAGGAAAAGTTTTGAAAATGTGATTTTTTGAGTTTTTTTTTCTCTTAGTCTGTTCAAAAAATTACATTTTGAAAATTTAAAAAAAAAGTTTTCGTGTGATTTTGACAGACTAAGTTTAAATTATATAGTCATTTTTAGTCATGTTTTATATCTCCATATAATCGAATAGTCGTTTCGAGACCAACATGGTATAAGGCCACCGCGTTAGTTATATGTTACTCACTCCATGTGTTGATGATTGAAATGAAATGAACCGTAGAAGGTTTGGGTAAAAAATTGTGAAATCTTCTAATGTTCACATTTGATTGCACATGTAAAAGATATGAATCTTCTTTAATCTTTTACGCAAAATATTAAATATAAACAAGATAAACTTTCTAAGCTTAAGGTCTAGTAAATTGTATGATGATGCACCAGGCACATTATTGCACTGTAGTCATTCTACCTGTACTATATGCATCTAGCACATGACAAGGTACTTGAACTTTTAATAGAGTAGGTGTCCAATTTATAAATATATTTAAATGGTAAAATCTTAAAGTTGTATAATGTTTTAAATTAAGTTAAAATAATTACAAATTAGTTTTTATAAGTAGTTCAAATTTTGTCCTCTCTGTGTTATTATTTTGTTTTAGCAGTAAAATTGCATATACGCAAATTTTACTGACCATTCAAATCTTCCGTGAATGAATTTAAGTACTTGTAGATGCTTATTATTTATATTTACATGAGCTCATATCATCATCTCACTTATATGCTCTTCAAAGCTAAATAAGTAGTTAAATGAGGTCTTTGGGGTTCGAGGAGGAAGCTAATAAGGAAAAGAGCTAAGTAATCTGATTAAACAAGTTCCGTTTTATTTACCATTGGCATTACATGAGGAATAATTGCCCTCTCGACCAGCTGAAATGCATCCATAAGCATACAATGTGTACACACACACTTTTTGATTACGAAGAACTTCTGACTTGTCCCTTCACTCAATTCATTGCCGAGTTTCTACGGGTCTCAAACTTCCTTCCCCGCCCATTCCCCTCTTCGTTTACGTATGTATATTCCTGACATATTCAAATGTCTCTCTCGGAAACTCCTTCGCAGCTTCATATAAGAGAAGCGATGATGAGAATACTGCACGCGCACTGAAGAGGAGCAAGATACAGCTCCTGGCCCCGAATGGACCAAAGGTTTGTTCATCATCAGTTCTTGTATTTGGTCTTATCGAGGTCCGCGACGGCTTCTCCTAACGAGCTTCATTACAGGCTGCCTGAGAAATAAGTCACTCACGCAATTTGGATGGCAATCTCAGACTCCCACCCCTCTTTATCTTAAACCCATCGGTGGGTCGGATCTTGAATTTTTCAAATTAAAGATTCACCGTGGAGTCGAGAAACCACCAGCTTCTCTTCTTCTTCCATAATCTTTCAAGATCTCTTGGAATAATTTCCATACACCACTTCCGCTCTTCAGCGAGTCCCATTGAATAGTATGATCTGGCAAGTAGGATTAAATAATCTAATCTAAGGCGATCCAGAAGATCAAGATTTTATGTAATAATGGGAAGATTCGACGTTTCCTTCCTCATCATAAATCTTGCTCTTCTTTTCAAGAAGAAGGATGCCGCTCTTCCAATAGCACGATTTTGGAACAAAACCCGATCTTGCTTATAATAATGTGAAGGAAACTCCGTTTCTTGACACCTTAAAGAACCGACGGATGAAGTTGTGCATTACATAACGTAGTGTTACTATTATAATAAATGATGCATTTTTTGACTATATTTACTCGGAAAACTGGTGAAGTTTTGTATTCTAAATATACGTATAGTCATATTGTCTGATTCTTTATAAGCAACAGCTCGAAGAGCACAATAGTAAATATAAGTTTGAAAATTTGCAAATGAATGTAGGTTGAGATCTGACAGCACATGTACAATATGAAATGTGTACATGGTTCGAATCAATGCGTGGAGTCTGAACGCATATTGACCATAATTTCATTTATTGTGGCCTGAGCGAGTTGGAATTGCAAAGTCATGGACGCTGAGAAAACTCATCCTCAAATGTTAGTGTGTTATTGTACTGAGTGAGAAATAACGAGTGTCGAGGCAAACCAGAGCAAATTGGCTCTCGAAGTTCCTCAACATTCCAATTCCCATAAAGAGAAAAGGATATGTAATCCCATTTTATTTACACTAATAGATCCTCGCACTCTCTGCTCTCCTTTGGAACAAACTGTTTTTACTCACTTCTTTTGTTTTCTTCTTGTTTATTTCAATTATACAATTAAAAATTGCATGAAATGATAGTTGCTTTAAAAAATATTTAGGCAAATGTTTACATTTACTTATACCTTTGAAGATACGAACAAAACCTTCATTGAACTTTAAATAATTTTTATAAAAAAATAAATATATGCTTTTGAATATTCTAGATTTTACAGGACCGCCAGATTTCCTATTCATGAAGTGAAATTGAAGTATAAGTCATTTATTTCAGATTTACCTTTTATCAGATTTTTAAAGAGTGGAGTTTTAAGGAAATACTATTTGATTAATTGAATGAAAAGTTCACAAGTTTTAATGCTTAACTCAATCCTTACGCTCATCTTTTGTTAAAAACTTACATTCAAATTCATCAAATCAAGTGTTGAAATTGAACGTGCTTGGGCAGTTAATAAAAATTTTATTGAGTATATAGTCTGTGGCTTTAATCATATGAATTCATAAACCAATAAATTATAAATGTTTTCTATCATTTACGCATAATATTTAGTCATACTGCCAGCTTTCGCATGGGAGTTTAAACATTGAATAAAACTTATTAAATTGGCCTTTCATTAGCTTATTAATTAAAAGGGAATAAATAATTTGAATATTGGGGCTTGGTGAAGGAGTGAGAAGTGGGATAGGTTTGTGTTGTGGTGCTCTTCAGAGCACCGTTGTTGGGTTCCTCATGTGGAACAGCCGCTCACTCCCGCTCACCTGCCTTCCCTCTCTCCTCTTGAGAATGAGGAGGAAATCTTACCTGTGAGAGACTCAATCCTCAGTAGTGCTCCACAGACCGACCGAGCAACTTCCTTTCCACGCTATAATCCTTCTGGGACACACGAGTGATGTGAACCAGTCCAGAATAGCTCCGGAAATCACACACCTTGACCCTTCCCGAATTTCGGTCCTTGCCGGACGCTATTACTCTTACACGAATTACTTTTATTTCCTCGCCCCAAATTGTTTTAATTAATTAACTCTCATCAATAAGAAGACACTGTTATTGGAAATTGGGGTGAATTAAGAGTGAGTTCAGTTTTGTTTAATTTTTTTCTAGATAGTTATTAAATTTAAATATTCAAGTAAACATTTATAAATCATTTTTGCGGAATCTGATAAATTTTTGAATAGTATGTATTACATTTCTTATTTGTATTGTCAAATGGTTATAGTTAGGCATCTATGTGACATTTGCCTTTTATTAATTAATTAATTGAAATCAAGTTGAAATTCTATAAGTTTGTTCAAGTTTAATGGTCTTGATGAGTTACAGTTGCAAAAGAATGAGAGTTGATGTATTTATTGATATTTTTACTAGTATTGTCTCACCTTAGAATAATTTAATTAAAGGTGCGAAGTAGATAAACTTTTTAATTAAATGACTCTATTCTATTGAGCACTATTGAGCATTTGGACATAAATCGCCGTGTATTTAAGCTAGGTCATTGAAAGCACATTCATTAAACATGTTTCAATTGAAGAGGAAGGTAGTTAGAAATGCAAGTCGTTGAGAGACTTACTTTTAATTAAATGACATTAAGGTCGCAAAATGAGATCTACCAGAAGAGTAAGTTCAGTTTTTCCAATGACACTCCTTTTCATATCGCCACTTTTCATTGCTCCTCCACTGTGAAACTGGATTTTTTCTTTAAACGAGAATTTCAATATTTTACCTTTAATGTGAGCTTAATGTGAGTGAGATTATATTGGTTCTTTCATGATGTGGAAAGGTCGCGTTTACAAGACGCGAGGATTTAAAGCTTTGTGATTTTTCTTTTAAAGAATGCTAAAGGATTTTCCATTTTATCTCTCAATTGACTTTTTCCTAATGGGAAAATGCAAACGAGCCTTATTTTTACACGACAATCATCACAGGCACAATGGGATGACAAATGAATTTTTTACACTAAATGGCATAATCCTCTTTAAAAAAGAAAATCTTCCAAGTTTGAAGGATTAACGAAAATAAATAAGGATTATTAAACAAGTCGAGGTTATTTATTTATTTTGTGAATTATTAACAAGCTCAGTCGAAGTTTTCAAAATGTCTCTTTTATTTCCCATTTGACAAATTCATTTCTCTTTAATATTATTAAATACTTCCTTGAGATGACAAATCAACTAAGGACGAAGCTCGTGCTCTTCACTACTGTAAATATATTTTTATAGCAGTCAAAACCATATGTGCTTTCAGGAGATACAATATTTAATGTTTATTTGTTTCGATCTTTAAATTTCCAAAATAAATATTATTTCAGTGAGTTCTTTGAACATATTAGGAGTTTGATGGAACAGAAAAGAGTTCTTTCATTTTAAAAGCCACAGGCAGATACAATCCAACACAAGCGATTTAAAAGGATCTTGGGCAGCATTGGGAGATCCTCCCTTGCTACCTACCTTCTGTTTCTTTCTGTCCATGAAAGCTGGAGTGAGCCCCGTCAGGTGTTAAGAGAGTTTCCTTTAGCCAAGGGTCCTTTGTCTATCTATACACCCTTGATAATTATATATATTTATATAACTTTGACTTTCTGTGAAGGTAAGGATATAATGCTCTTTATACTCTCAAGACTCTTCTTTCACTTCCATTCATTCACTTGCATTATTGAGTTAAGGTATAATGCGTAATGCAGTGTATCGTGGCAGGATGAATCAAATAGGGATCCCTTGGAACAAAAGGTACTTCCAACTCATTCCAAGTCCTTCTACCTTCTTTTTACCTGTAAGAGAAGGAGAGTTTAGACAGAAACACAGACATAAATTGCTGTCATATGGCGCTCTCGTTTTTGTTTCCGGGCTTCACTTTTATTTTATTTCTTTTGAATCCATATAAGCGTCGTCTCTATGTGATATTTAAAAAGTCCTGTTAAACAACCATTCAAATCTGTTTTATAACTTGGGGGAATAAGAGGAAGGACAATTTTAGGGTTTTTTGCCCAACTGTCAATTTTCATTCAAATAGCTGTGACTGCATGTGTGGAGGTATAAAAGACATTCATATGACACTTTCAGTGGTCGATGAAAGACCGATAGGATAAATGATTCTCATTTGCATCGATCCTTCCATTTGGTCTTTTTGGAGAAAAAATTAATAGTAGGAGACGGTGCATTTTTTCAAGAGCCAGTTTCAGGCTTAATGACTGTAGTAATAAGGTCTAGCAGGAACTTTGCGGTTATAAAAATCAAGAAGGTAGCTTATATTTTCGCTATTTCATTTCTTCAGAATAGACTAAAATGTAGGAAATGTCCAATTTTCAAGAATAGTTCTTTTCAATTATCCCATCCCAAATATCATGTAAATATTCTTAAAAGTTTTTACTTTTACTCAATTTCATTTTTCACAACTTAAAATATGACTCAGATGACTAATAACTTTAGCAAAACGCAAAAAATCCAACTGCCTTAAAAATATTCAAAAATTTTAGACTATATTTTTATTTAATAATTCAATCGACGTAAAAATTAATTCCAAACATCTATTTATTAAAATGGAAATTAAAGTTTCTTTGTTCTTTCAAATGAATGAGTTAAATGCGAGGAAATATTCCTCATTCATTATGCCAGTGGTCGTCGAACCAGTCAGGCTTCCTGGACACATCTGACACAAGTCACCATTAAATGCATTGAGCATGAGGACGTTAAAATTCCCAATAGTCAATGGTAAAAGTTTACGAATTTGGAACCACTTGGGCACGTGCTTCGACTTCTCCTTAGCTCCAACAGTGAAGGAAATTGAAGTGCGAAGACCACGAATTAAAAAAGAAGAAGAGCCCATGCCGAACGTAACAGGATTGCTATTTGGTCCATACACAAGAACCCGACACTTGTTCCTTACCCTATATAATCGTCGTCGTAATAAGTTAAAGTATGAATCTCGAAGATAGAATTAAAGTACACTAGTACAGGTTGGGCTATAGGAAAGCCAGAAGCTCCTTCCAAGTCTAACGGCAGAAAAAAGGGAAGCTCCAAGATAGATTCTTTTATGAAGAATGTGAAGAAGTAAACGATCGTCAAGCTCTGCAAACACAGTCAAATAATTTGCTCAGGAATAAAAAAAAACATTTGCGGAATCTGAACTGAATTCTTGCAAGCTGTATGTATAGCCCTATAGTGCCTATACATGTATGCACTCATGAAAAGGCTTCTGTTGACTCTAATGCTTATATGTTTAAATTCTCTCCTGTGTAAATCTTAATACACGTTAACCAATTTAAATGTATCAAATTGGAGTTTTCTCACACATCGTCCTCGCAGTTTGGAGAAGTCGTTTTGAGATGATTTGGAATGATAAATGAATTATTTTCCTTGCAGGTTAATTTCTTGAACCAGAGGATGAAGAAAAAGGTCTGACGACGGCCGCAATGGCCACGGAACTCAGAGTTCAAGTGAAAAGATAATCAACTAAATATTCCAAGTGAAAGTTTTTTAAAATTCTTCCGACTTGGTCGGGAGCAACAAGTGGACTTGAAGAATCTTAAAATCGCCCTGAATGCGGGCCCAAGTGTTCAGACTCAATTGAACACAATGAGTCGGAACAGAGTTGCTCTGAGCCGGGGAAGACGGAGCTCGTTGACAAGAATTGTAAACCTGAGCAATATGGGAATCATCATTTCAGCTCTTCTCCTCTTCCTCACCACTTGCTCACTTGCGGATCCTCAGAAGGACGGTAAGCGCACATTGCCATCCCCAGTTTCTCTTTTCCATCTCTTCCCATTCCCAATGCTAATGAGTGAGAAAACGGAAACTTTCTGTTTCTTATGCCATCGCCAATGAAAGATTAGACCAGCGAAACAAACAGATTGGCTGGGATTAAATGAGCTTAATAATAATTACACATAGGATTACCACACACATCTCGTGGGAACATTGGCGGAGTCTCCGTATATCACATTGACTCTTAAGGGATGATAATACATAATTCTGCCGTAATGTAAATTGCTTTTATGTATGTCTTCTCACTGGATCTGATGAGGCATTACGATAATTAAGAATCCCACATCTATTATGTATGCTCACTCATTTATGCAACTCAAGCTCGTACTTTACTTGTGATGTCTGTTGGATTGATTCTGGATTTCCATCAAGTTCTCCATAGAGTCAATCATCATTGAGATTATCTCTCTGAGGTTAACAAGTCTCATAATGTGTCTCTATGTGTGTGTGGCAAAGACCTACGACTTGTCTCTCCTATTATGCATATACATAAGTATATGAAAGCAGGCAGAAGAGATACCATTGACAAACATTTTACATTCACATCAAATGCCTCATTATGCCTCTTTTTTCTTGTCCTTTTAAAGTCCGTAGACTCGTTTCACTGTCGTGGGTAACTTTTACTAAATTCCCCAAAACGAAATATGCCATTAGAATTAAAAGGAGGAAGAGTCATCGAGATTTCTGGCGTTACGAGATATCGAGAATCAACAGGTGTTTGGTCACTTCGATGTCTATGTGCTCATTCTTCCTATGAATACATACTTGACAATAAATCCATTTCCCTCCTTCTCACACAAGTCAATCCAGAGTGGCATTACGTGAAAAAACATACATTGGATACCAATAAGAAATTCTATTACCATTGAGCTCATCCGTTCAGGTAGAAGGAGAGAAATGAGAATTCGACACACTTTGACTTTTACTGAGACGACAAAAGAGTGAATTGTGAATGAGGGAAGTCCACGCCGATCTCTTGGCACGGACACAACGGATCTCCCAACTTCACATGTATAATGATGCAAAATAATACAGATGATAAAGGAGCAAATTGATGTGACAAGTGGCGGAGACACCGTGTGGCTTAATATACCCCAACTCCAGTTTCTCACTTGGTAAATTGGCAAATTAGGATAGCGACTCCTGTGCATTGAGATAGACTACTTAAGTTCAATTCATCGACATGTGAAATACTCCATTGAATGAAATGTGCAAATAACTCGTTGTAAGGATATGTATATATAGGGGTGAACAATGCATTTTGCCGTGAGTCTGCTTTACACCGTGGTTTTCCAAATTAGCATCCCCTGCCTTTCCTGCCTTTACATGTCCAAATTTCCATTTACATGGACATTGGCGAAGTTGGTATGAATCAATTTGGACTTGATTCGTCACACTGTCTCTCTCACCTCTTTATCTCCTATTTACAATTTATTTTCTATTTTTATCTCTCCATTGCTCCTTCAGAGACTCCTCATTTCTCTCTAATTGTGAGATGAATGAATTTTACATAGAAACTTTCCTCTCTGGGATCTGAGGAGTCTTAAGTGACCACATTCCTCTTTTAATTTATTATCTGTCTTAAAGTGAGTCTGTAAAAGGGAAGAATGTTATAGGATACACTGGGTGTATGGTACATTCACGCATTGCATTCGCGTATGAAGATCTCTGTACCTACTTGGAAAAATATAAATTGTACACGTGGGTAACTTGGCATAAGTAGAATAATTATTCATTTCACTTCAATCAAATATACTCTTCTGTGCATGTGATTCCTATATGCGAAGCGGACAACAATGATGGGAGGGAGTATAAGGAGCATTAAAGAATGAGCAAATATGCATGTAGCATCAATTTCTCACAAGGAGGTTGAGATTATTTGGATATTGTCACTTGAAATACAACAGGAGCACATGATCCTCTCTGCAACTCTCATGTATGAAGAATGTCTTGAACTGCCAAGGGAGTTTCTAAATTGTTTTCCCTCTTCTCCTTATCTCACTTGAGTTAGCATATTTGAAAGGAAGGAGAATTGAAAAAGAGCCACTGTGGTGTGGGAACCTCAGAGTCAGCTTGACTTTCTCTCCAAATGTACAATTCAAATTCTCTAATTCATAATTCACGATATTTCGCACCCCAGCTACTCCAGTGTCAACACGAGTTGATTTTCGGCTGGTGCCAATAAAAATTAATTTATCTTAATGTATGCAAATCACACAAGGGCCTACCTGCATGCATGGCTCTCCATATGTGATTATATTTCTCAGCACTCTTCTATGCTCACGTTCTTGTATGCTTTGCTCGGGAATTACGTTCTGCATAATGTCAAAGATAAGAGAGGAATGAATGAATGCGAGAACATTTGGAGAGAGAGGCAAAAGGCAAAGCGGAAGGATTAAAATTCACATCACCGACTCCAATATCTTGCACAAGAGAGGTGATTGATTCATTTGAGTCAACTCTCTCATTTCATGACATTTCACTAACCCACTTGAACGCGCTAAACGGCTCTATAGGAAAGATGGAATTCGACCACCTTTATTGTATTTACTACAGCTCACTTAAATGATATTTGTTATGAATTTCGAGACGGTATAAGGGGCCGCTTGCTCTATAGAATCATTTTATTTGCTCTATTCTTGATAGACTATTGAGTTCGACAATTGTCTTGTTCCTCACATTGCATCATACACAAACAGCTGGAGAATAAAGATTTACAATGAGATTCATTCAAGAGGAATAATGAGTGAGAAGTGTTTCTTGTCTGGCAATTACTTCTATATGCTTCATCGTAGATCATATATTTGATATTATTATTTGCTAATATGATTTTCTTCAATATTTACGCTTCTCTCTTCCCTTTAAAGTCGCTCAATGGGGAAAACAATATACGATTGCAAGTGAGAAAACAAGTTGGTCATTCTTATTTAAAGAACGAGTTATTTCATTGACTATATTGTAAACCTATGTAGTTGCAGTTGAATATCTTTGGTATATAAAGGTAATCATGTAATTTAGACTTGTTGATTGGTTTTATTCATTGGCTGATGTACAACTTTATAACTTAATAATGCTCTTTTATATTCATGTAGATTTGAGTGAAAAATATTTAGAGTCTCTTAGAGAGTCCTTAAAAGAGATCGATTAATTTGATTGCACTTCCTTATAAATATGTATACACAGACCGGCTTTGAAACTTTGAGCAAAATGCATGCAGTAATGCATCCATGCATGCGAAATTTATAACAATATTTCAATGGATCTCTATGTTTATCTCTTGTATTGTACACTTGAGTTTCTTTTACTAAAAAATGCTCGAATTCAAAGTAAAAACTCGTCGGTAAAATTCGCACATGCTTAGCCAAGAAATAATTAATTAAAGGAGAAGTAAAAGTATTTTAATTTGCTTAAATTAAGAAAAATTAACCTGAACCTTCAGCATTTTCCCCTAATTAGAGGAACAAGATGAATGGAGAATTGATAAGACCAGCTTCAGCTTCCTTTAGAATAATAAAGATAATAAATCAAGATGAACGCCATTAATTGCAATTAGAAAAACTTAATTTCCTTGACTGGATACAGGAAAAATCTTTAGCATATTCATCCACATGGAAGATACCCCAAAGCTGCTAATTGGCAATTAAATAAATCATCGGGTCGAATAGGACTAATATTGAATGGATTGACGAGGAAGTGAATTTGATCCTCGCCGCGGTCATCCAGTGAAAAGTCCATTGATATTCGTAGTTTTAATTTCGAATCCCGTAGAGTCCCAGTCTTGGATGATCAAATGATCATTAGTCACTTGACTCCTCTCGTCAGTCCAAATGAGTCGATGGAATGAAATATATCTCAATAGAAAGAATCACAATAGCATCAATATGTATGATCTCTGATCATGATCATGATATGATGGCTTAAGAGCAGGTTTAAAAAACATTTCCCCTCTTGAACCACTGTTACTTCTTTTAATTTATATGCCTCTTCTATGCGTTCAAGTCATTTTCTTTTGGATTGACTTACTCTTTTAAAACCTTAATGGAGATATTTATGTTTATCTCTCCCAATGATGAGGGAATTTCCCGCTTGAACTTTTGGCTCAATTTTTTTCAAATTGGAGGAAATAATTCATTATTTTTGAGCTCATGTCTGAAATGTCTTGTATTATAACTTGATGTTCCGAGGATCTTGGTTAACCTTCCTGATTCTCCTTAAATTGAAACACAGACTGTCACATTTGTTAGAAATAAAGTGTTGTGCCATGAGTTGTTCTGATTCCGCGAGGTTTCATTAAATTAAATAAGAAGTTCTTCTCTTCAAAGTCCGCAAGTTGCTGAACTTAAGTACGCTAAACAAGAACGAGTCATATTTCATATATGAGATGTCTTTAATTTTCTTTCTCTGACTTCTGAGAGTCAAGTGCAGCGAAGAGAAGCGAGAAGAAGTGGGTGTTTGTAAACTAACGGGATTCTTTTTCAAGGGAACTTTGCCTATATAGGAAGAGAAACGTGGTTAGTAGACGGGGCTTCTGCAAGGCCTAATGTTTCCAGAAAAATACAGAGGTGATCTGACAGATCATTCCAAACACGATGATGATCATCATGATTAATATGAGCTCAATTTTTCATCATCTTGAGCCGAGACAATTTGGTTCGTTTGAAGAAAAGCGAGCATCATTATTAATAACAGCTTGCTGGCTAGTGCAACCTTTTCCATTCCGAACTTTTTCACGTTTTAATTTGAAGGGGATTAGAACGTTATTAGAGCAAAGAGCTGTCTTTTATTTAGCGGACCCAATCTAATAGCAATGAATCGATGAAAGTATGGAATGAACTAAATGATGGTACATTTAGCAGTAACTACTCCATATATACTATCATATTTAGCAAAAAATAAAGCATTTTTTAAAATTGTTGTCTAATGTAAGTAAACATCCTTAAAGTTTTGCTTCAATTAAGTAGCTTTTGGGAGTTTTTGGTATAAAATAATACTTTTTTAGATCACATTTTGTGGGTTACAGTTTGAATATTTTTTGACACACGCGTAAACATTAGACTAAAAATGCATTGTGTATTTATTTTAATGCAGGTGTTTATGTGTTAATAGTCGCCTTTTTTGCTTAGACTGAATAAGAGCATATTAATTAAATAGTCATAAATGAAAACATAAGCATTTTTTTACCTGTGAGTTTGAAATTACTTTCTGCTAAATATAAGCATTAGCGTTTAGCATTCGACGTTCTAAATCTGTCAATCATTATTCCATATTTGTCCCACGATAATTCCTTTACATTTCATATAAGGAAATAAACTCAACTTTCTGTTTTCTTTCCTAAATTGAGTTCCTTAAAGAGAAAAAGATATTCAAATGACATTTCACCTTCGAGGGGAACACAAAGAAATGAGACTTGCCAATGATCAAAAAATTGACTTTAAAATGCCATAAATCAGAGATAATAAGGGCGAGTTTGAAACGAAGTTGAATCCAACACACGAAGTCGACCCCTGACTCACCAAAATTCCATGAGGAGACTTAATAGGCGTGCGTTTCTTCTTTCCATCTTCTTTTTCTTCCCTTTCTCTCTCTTGAGAAGATTGAAGATGCGGACCAAACATTTAATGAGTTGTTGTAAGACGGCAACTTGGGAGAACCACCTTAATAAATACACATACTTAAAGGCAAAGTAGCAAGGGAGACAAGACAAGAGTACAAGTTGTGTGAATTGACTCCTTCTCAATAATTTAAAATTTTTCAGCTCTTCTCCAAAGGAGTGCGGGATAGGGATATACTTAATACTTATTTATTATATCCCATAAGGATTCCTCTGTCTAATCTGTCGGCACACCTTGTCCTTTTCTGTGAGTGAGTTAAATGGATAAACGGAGGATGATGGGAAAATGATATTTCTCTCTTTCGGCACAAGAAATTGCATTATGTCGCTGCCGTTTTACTCCTGTAAATCACAAGCCGACAGCGAGGAATCCCATCATGAAGTTCCTCTCTCTCGTATATAAGAGATCTCAGTGAGACTTGGATTTGGAAGGTCATTCATTTCCTCACTCTGTCATTCCATGGATAATTTGATGGACAATGATGAAGTTCTCTTTCTCATTACGATCTCAATTGCTTCTCATTCCACACACTCTCTTGCTCTCTTACGTTACGTTTTTCTCCTAATGTAAACGGATGTGACTGGAATTCTTAATTCTAAATTTCTTCAATCCAATTTGAATGATAAGATATTTTGCAATAACCCAATATTAGAATATTTTCTCTTTCCTCTCCTCCACTTCTTCGTGAGAATCTCTTGAAAGGAAACATTATTATGCAAATTGGAAAATAGAGTCAGGCTTTTCCACCCTACACGAAATACATTATTTTGCATTAAAATTAAAAAGAAGCTTTTGTTCATAAAAAGGGATATTTTACGAAGCGCGTCACTGCTCCTTTATATCGCTCTACTTCTTGTCCTTGATCGATGCTGGAAATGTCTTACTTTGATGACACATGAGGTTTGGAAATGAATTTTATTACTACTAGGTCACTAGTAAAACTACAAATTTATTACTAGACGGCTCAACCCATGTTCGAAGCAAATCAAGAGCCTGTAGGTTTATGTTTCAAACTTCTCCATTGTGGTCAGTCTCTGTGCTTGTCATTAAGAAAAGGGCGTCTCCCCGGAACCACAAGGATTATATTATCCTTATAAAGTAATCACTTGTATCAGATTCTTTGATACACTTTCCGATACATTCAGCCCAATTACACATGTCAATTTTTTGCCCAAATTTCAACCCTAATTTAATATCTTATTACATAGTTTTTCCTCACTACTCGATTCTTGAAAGAGTTCTATTGTAAAGCAATTATAATGTGCAATCTGAAAAAGATTCCAATCAAAAATTTAAAATGGTTTTTAGAGGATTCAGCATTATTTTTCTTCGCGGTTCAATACAAGGTGCATGATTTTTCATCAACACTCTCCTTTGAGTGCTTGATATTATCTTGTAATTATTCTGAATAGTTTAAAATGGCCATGGATCCAAATCTCAAATTATCACACTGGTGCATGTATGATTCTCCGGTTCTTTTCAATAGCACATAGCCGTGGTAAGCCACATTGATGAGAAATAAAATTATATTTTTGGAGTACCTGCTGCATGATGGAAGTTTGGATTGCCTTTGGTTTAGTGTGATAAGGTAGATCAGTTTAAACATTCATTGTACTCAAACTAAAATGGGAGTGTGAATATGCTTTAATAAAATGTAAGCATGAAGGCTATGAGACAAACCCTTCAATTTTTCCCAATTTCTTATATGTGTCTCTTTTTTGTTTCAAAATGAGGTTTAAAAACCATAGAATGATAATTGTCGTCGATTATGTGAGACTTCTATTTGTGTTCCTTTTTTGCCAATAGAGTTCATGTTTTTGCATGTGTACGTCATTGTGACTGTATGTAATCTCTCAATAGAATAATGCCCCAGGAAACTTAAATACGAGGAAAGAAATCCCCAAAAGTTCCTTTCCGCACCAAAAAAGATGAATTTGTGGAATGAATTCGACTGTCATCTATACTTTTAAACCCATTTATTTGGAAATGTATTTTTCAATTTTTCTTCTGTCACCGCTTCAATGCGCATTCCATGCCTTTCGAACATGAGACATTTTTCTCTCTCACATAATATCTCACTTGCTTACAAGTCTATCAAATTCTCTTCGATATCTATATAGCTGCTTTTCAACTGCATTTCCTTATTTGAAAAAACCCTTGTGTCATCTCTCACTCGATTATTGCTCAATAAAAAAGTACACAACAAAGCCTCCATTGGTCTTTGTCCTTTTTACAAAGTGTTATGATTCTCGAAGAATCAAAACCCATTATTTTATCTTTAGTCTCTCAATTAGAATGAAGAAATAAAAAAATGATCTTAAGTAGAATTCATTCACTTCTCACAGAGCTCCATGAAAAAAACTCATTCCTATTTATTTATTGAGAATTAATAGAAACGGGGTTTAAAATTAGTAAATGAGTTCTCCGAGGCCACCTCACGATTGATGGCTATCAATTGAAATATCTATCAATGAAGTACTCCAAAGAGGCGGGGAAGTAGGTGAGATGTGTCTTTCTCTCTTCCGAGATAGGGAGAGTAACGGAGAGATAATCAAGTTCATATAATATATTAAATACACCGAGAGGGCTCAAAAGACTCGAGGATTTATCGGATGTTCTCATTTGAAAACGAAGGATCTTGGTCTTCGAATGAACGTTTTCTTCGTCGTCTCTTTCCCTCTCGTACTTATTTGCTACAAGTTCTCAAGTGGTATGTAGTGGAAGTTGAATGAATCGAGAGACCCCGTTCCTTTTGTTCTGGAAATCTTTTATTTCAACTGCTCTTCCCGACTCAAGTCAATGGAGCTCCAACTCGCTCATCCTCCTCGTCAACTGAGGGAAATACACATAAAGAAATGAAATGAAACCCACATGATTCGTTCTTATATAAGACTACAAATGAAGTCAACGGCATTGTTACCCGCTGATGACAGCATATCGTCATCCCTTTGTCCTCGTCCTTTACCTCAACTTCCATCCAATTCTTACACTTAACTGGAGTTTTCGTTTTTCATTATCATTTGCTAACCACGGAGGAGAGGAGGCCTTGGAGAGACGCTGTTAAAATTACACTTTTACACTGCTATTAGCCATTAGAAGGGGTGAAGCTGTAAAGGAAAGACAGTTGGTAAATTGTTGAACACTACACATGTTTTATCTGAGAAAAGGTGAGTTTTAATGCACTTGTGGGTTGAATGTGTTAGAGAAGAATTCTGGATTTCAGAAAGATTTGTTGTGAAAGTTTCGTTTCCTATAGTGGTGTTAAAGAGTAATTAAGATTCGAGGAATCCTGAGGAGAATCCTTACCCGAGATACAAAAAAACACGATGTCCGTTAGAAGATTTAATTTAATTAACTTTAATTTAAGCAGCAAACTGGCTCATATTAGCCGTCCAACTGCGAGCGAATGAACGAAGGAATTAAAAGCCTCCACCATTGCATACAGAGTATTTTCATTATTATTAAGTTCTGATTTAATGTTTAAAGTTCTCGGAGAACTTGCAGCGGCGGCTACTCCTCATCTCGTATGATGAACAAATGAGATGAGGAGTGAAGGAAAGCAAAGTGTCCAGCAGAGTTCTATCTCACATGGGAAATTGGATGCGTTGGTCTACGGCGTAGTAGTACGATGGGGAAAATCATATCTAAACATATTTCCGAAAGAACAGGATCTTTCGTTTATTAGCTCATATCTCTTGTATCCATTCCCTCTCTTCTGTACATGCATAAGTATCAAACATCGTTTCATCAAGAAGCTAATTTTCCCAAGATTCCAATCCCAGGTCAAGTCCAACCAATGGATCTTGAATGAACAAATTCTTCCTGTAAACCAGGAGAATTAGAATGCAAATTTAAATTGAATTCTGATGGTATGAATATACCATGATTAGGGAAGGATTGGAAGCCGATTACAATAGAGATTAGGATTAATTGACTTGGAGATTTTCGAGTTCAATTTATTAATTTGACCACAAGAGGTGGCGAGGCCGGACGGGCGAAGGGCGGCTACGAACATGATTGATCAAATCAATGAGGGCTCATCATCAAATCCCAATAAGGACCCAGTGGCGCGCATACTTCTTAATTCCCTATTTATTCCTCAGCTGAGGTCTGAAGTCCGAAGTGCATTGAGGTCTGAGAGTCCTGTTGGAAAATGGATAAAAGACCCCCGGCACATCCCAAATAGTTCAAACTGACCCAAGCCACGGCGAGGTGAATTAAGAGAACCTTCCCAATAACTTTCAAACCACAACAAGTACTTCATTTGCAATAAATTTGCAATTCCCCCTGCGCCCAATCCAGAATTACAGAAAGTAATGGGTCTGAAATCTCGTGTGTACAAGCACTCCTTGGCTATGTAATATCAGGGCCATTAGTATCCTGAACACTCAAAACTTGCGTCTCAACTCCGATTTGCATTTATTAACCATCTCCTCATCTTGCTGGTAGTTTACACCTTTGGAAATGTGAACTGTTAAGCAAGCTGCTCCAACCCCTCGGACGACGGGTAGGAAAATAATGAATAACAATTAAAAATGTCTAAACTCTCCTAACGGAATGTGAGTGAGTGAGGGAAGGCATTGCTTCACAAATCCCCCTTTAAATACATTAAGATGAGATTACATTGCGTGGCTGGGGAGAAGGAGCCAATGAATTCATCACCACTACTGTCTCTACTTTACAACAAATTAACAGATTATACATTCCATAAAGTCACTTCATCTTTTGAGTCCATAATATGAATTATAAAGAGAACATTATTATCATATTGTTCTAGAGCATTTATGCAAGAAGAGAAAAGATAAAAAGAACTGAAGGCGCCTTCAACTTCAACTTGTCCAATAGATTGTAAAACTGAATTGTGTTAAGCAACCGGAAGAAACAAGGAATGCACATTATAATCAAATCCTTAATTAATCGCCGAGGAATTAAATTCATGAAAGGAGACAGTGTGAGATTTCCCTCGGAGCCATTAGAACATTCCTTATGTTTGTTGTGATCATGGAGGAATCCCATTTTTCATTTCTTCGGTCCATGTTCGCCTGCCATGAGTTTTTTCCCTTTCTCATTTTAATGGAAATCCTGATCATATTTTCCATATCATAAAAGAGAGAAGTGACAATCCGGATCAGTTTCATGTCTTATAATTTGGAGTGATCGGGCACGTTCATTCAGCCAATTCTCATCGCATAAATGTAAACGACTTACACGCAAACGTTGTAAGTTATTGTAAATTATGTAATATCCTGCCAGATGGATACACCTTTTGGCAAGGAGGGAAAAAATTAAAGCTGTGAAAAATGCTCTGATTATGATTTCCCCAAATCTCTCCTTCGGGGAATAACTAAATAAATGGTTCAATTTTACAACTTGATGTATGATGCTAGTGAAGACATTAAGAAGGGACAGGATATGATATGATGGGTATGTGGGGAATGAAAGGCAGGGAAGTGGTGGCGGATCAAATGACGTGAAGCAGGTGGGAAAAAAATTAATAACATTACAGAATTGAGGCATTGTGAAGGAGGATGGTCGAATAATGAGAGATTGGAAAATATGAAAGCAGCAGCAGCTCTTCCCTTACCCACTGACTCCGAGTGTGTACCGTACCATTTTTTAATTTATCACCCTGCCTCGCCGAGTATCCATCAACCTCACTCACACACACTCACACATACGAGGCTCATTACATGCGTCGTTATTATTTATCCATTGTTCGTTTTGAAGGAAATACGTGGAAAATTGGAGCAGACTCAGGTCAGGGGGCATTCATTCAAAATACGTGTCTAATGAGAATGGGATCGTAATATCCACTCTCTTGAGGAAAGTGCCAATTTTAAGAAATTGGAACAGGAAATTCCCAAAATTTCCATAGCCCAAGATGGGAATACATAATAGTACCTGAGAGTTTGGAGAAAAACTTTAAGCTAATTCTTATTAAGTATTATAGCTAAGCTTTTGTTTTAAAACTTTTATCAATAACACGTGCAATCTGGAATTCATATTATAGTTTTACTTAATAACACTACAAACTGGCTTAAGCATTAGAAGTTAAATAGAACATCTTGAATCTATTTATATAATACATTAAACAATTCTTAATTATTTTTTTAATTAAAATATATAAATTGAACTTTTCCTATTATGCGTATTTTTATTGTGACTATTTTACAATTGAAAAATTGAAATCATTTTTGAGTCTTTTCAATATTATTTGTATATAGTAATATGTATATACCTCGTTGTATTACTTTGAGTTCAAATTTTTCTTAGTTAGATAATAAATGCGTAATTTTATCTTGTATAAAGATATTTTGAGATTATGTTTGGACTTCTCCTTCAGTTAATCTAATAGGATACAATTATTTAATAAAAGCAGATAAGAATTTTTTTCCTTTCAATGCCATCGGCCTTTAGAGAAAAGGCATAACTCAAAGTTGAGTTTATCTCCCTGTTCAAGATATCTCATGTAGTTGTTCTCGTATTATGTGTGTGTGTGTACAGAGCGCATATAAACCGACGGAAGGTGCACGGTACATGCTAAGGACCTTTAAAAAAGCTGTCTTGAGACAAAAAGACTTTCTTTTTCATGTGAGACGAAAGAGAATAATTATTATTCAGGAAATTAAGTTCTCTGAGCGGAATGATGCAGAGAGAAGATATTTTGAGCACATATATAATATTAACACATATGTAATTTTATGCATACGAAGTAAATAGAAGGGAGCATATAAATATTAGAGTCATTAGCAAGCCGTTCCATCCTCATAACTCCGCACATTCAGATTCCGCGACGTTCTCGTCCCCGCGCGTCCTCATCATTATCATTAGCATGATCATGATGAAATGAAATGGAAACTCTGAACTGAAAATAAAGGAAGAGTCCTCCCTGTGTTGGGAGCTAATCCAAAGCCACGGACTTCCGCTTCTTCCGCATTTCTTCCGTCAATTCATTCCTCGTTCTCATCCTCTCCCTCATTATCATTGCCTAACCACACAGAGAGTCCAAAGGCACAGGAGACAAACAAACAGAGTTCAACCCCATTGAAAACTTCCCCTTTTCCCTCACCCTCCTGAGCTTCTTTCTGAGCCACTCAATCCGAAAAAGGAAAAACAAAGACGCGACCCCCTGGTGTTCTCGAAACCAGAAGGAAATCAAGATTCACCTCTTGTCAAGAAGTCTAAATCAGAATATCTTCATGAAACCTCACTCACTCAGAATAGAAAAAAAATATGAGAGAATAAATGCAAACGTCTCACTCTCTCAAGATCTCAGTCAAAGAATCTCAACTTGGTTCAAGACTCGCTTTATCCATAACACTTTTAACAAATCATAAAAGAATGCCGGCCTGTGTATTTCTTCTATATGTGCATCTTCATCCTCATCTTGAAATTACCCTTGTTGAATTACATTTTGAAACTGAAGCTTTTGAAGATTATTATGTATATAAACAAAGGGTTTTCCCCTTGTCAGGTTGATCGACTCTAATGTAAAAGTCTGTGTTTTTAAACAAGAAACTCTCATATCGAGAGTGAGCATGATGCTTAAAATTTTGTTAATCTTTTTAATTTGTCAAACAACTTATTCTTCCAAGCCTCATCTCCTATAATCATTCTGCTCAGCTCATCTTTCCTACTCAATTTAACCATCAATCAAGTTTTCGTGAAATTGCGGAAAGATTAGGCGAAGATAAAAAACAATATTTTCCGCAATTTCTCGCCGTTAATAAAGCCAAAGTATTAATTTCTAATAAAAATTTAAAAGCACAATGCAGATTTATACTTCTAACAGATTTTCCTTTTTCAGTTTGCAACGTAAAGGTTTTAATAAAAAAGAGTTCTAATGTCAGGAGTTAATGATTACTCAGAATGGGAATACAATACAAATCGGATAAAGAGCAAAATAGCGGTACAAGGAAGGTTTAATCTCTCAATAGTATCAGCGGAGTTAATAAATAAGGATAGTTCTCTAGATCTCTCAATGTGTGCTTCTTCCATAAGTGGTTTTATAAAGAGATTAATAATAATGATACTCAAGTGGGCATTTGAGACTCAAACGTTATGATTTGGAGAGTTCCAAAAGGATGGGCGAAGACGCTTTTGATTATATCGGTATACACCAAACAGGATTTAAAAGCTCACACACCTACTCATCATCCATTTAATAAGGCTTCAATTCCATACAGATAGTTAAATAATAAGAGTAAAGAAATTCTTTTGAGCGTTTAATAAGGAACTTTGTATCTCTAAACGTGTACACTTGTTCAGTCTCAAGCATTCTTGTTCATAGTAATAATCCAACTTTAAAATGCTTATATGGCTCTAAAGAATCTCATGAGGATGAATGAAAAGAGTTCAGACGATGTAAAGTCCATGGCGTGTGTGTTTCATGGAATTTAACTTAAACATGTGTAGCATCTGCTATTTCAACTCTGAGTTTTTTTTCCAAATGCCCTCGCCTTGTTTCCACTCAAGAGGGTCTGAAATCCTTCAAATTCTCATTCATTAAATGAATTGATGACCAAAGAGGGAGTCGAAGAGATGACTCTGTTTGTTTGTGGCTTATGTGCAGGAGTGCATTGCAATTGAGAAGAATGGATTTGAGGATAAAACACAAAAGTTTATTTCAATTTTTAGCATCCTTTCTTATCAGGGAGCAATCAACAAATTTTCGTTTTCAATGTCAATTACCTCGCAAACGTGCTGAAGGAACAAGTAGATAGTTTATTTATCATATTATGACTTTTTTGCTTTCCTCTTTTATGAGCAAGTTGAATAAAATGCAGATTTAACAGTATCTAAACTTGTAGAACTTTAGATACTTATTACTAAAACGCATATACCTATGCAATATGCATGATATGAATGAGCTTGGGGAGTTTTTAGATTTAATGCATGGTTGTTATTTAACATAATACAAGCTACACGGCATGCTAAAGCTTTTACTTACGATTTGGAATCTTATAAATTCTCATTGTTCCAAATGTACAATACCGGAAACTTATTGTACATGGGTTACAAAGGTTTAAAGAGAAGCAATCATATTTATTGTTTTACTCCAAGATTCCTTTTTAAAGTGAATATGAACTCTGGTTGCCTTCAATTGGAATAATGGGAAAAGAAAGTTGTGAGAATCGTGAAAAGATAGAGATTTTCTTTTCATTGAAAACATCCTATTTTATTATTTGATCAGGCACGATACCAAGCAAGGTGTCAGCTAATGGTCAATACGATATTTACAATGGAAGCTTCAAATGGCAACTGGTAATAAATGGCTTTTCTTAATTAAACCCCGTACAAGATTGTATACAAGGGAAGGGTCGAGAATATTTTTAATTGCTTATTTATAATATTTTCTTTTTCAACGATACAGAACGCAAGTAAAGTTTGTATTTATTAAGATATTGCATGTTTGGGTGTCGATAATGTGGAAAACATTTAAGAAATGAGAATAGTTGAATGAAGGGCGTGGATGAGCTAGAATGAGATTCTCATCCAAATCTCTCAATTTATTCACGTTTAATTACGAGGCCATTGAGGCCACGAGAAAGTCCCCTTTATTCCTTCTTAGGGACATTACAATACGAATGTGGGCAAAAAAAGAGAATAGAAAGATGGGACTCTCTTGCTCAAAGAAAGAAGATTATATTGAAGAAGAGATGGAAAGTCAAAGTTGTTACGCCATTGTGTCCTAAATGTACCAAAAGGAATTCATGTAATCTAATGTAATGTATGTATAATTGGGGGTCGAGAATCTCGGCTGAGATAATAAAAGTTTTGTCGTTTTTGGGGTTTCATTAGGGCCTTAATGGCAGTGGGAGTTGATGATCTTTCGCTAATGTTTCTCTCTCTAGCTTGTATATGATTTATAAAGGACCAAAAGGAGTGTAATCAAAGGGAAAATTGTGTTTTTCCAACATCACGCCTTGTATTAGTTTTGTAATGTGATTAATTCCCTATTATCATTTTTCACCTATTTCATTTCAGGTGTGTGCACAGGTAAAGTGTTTAATGTGTAGATACATGTGTGTGTGGAAAATGTAACTTGCTTAAATAGGATTGCAAATTATTGCATTCCTTCGCCGTTGTTCATTCTCTTATGCGGCGTGACGTTTGGGAAAAGGGTAAATAAACATAATCGCTCACACGAACACTTTGGAAAAGATTAGGCCAAAGTTAAATTGATGGTTCCTTTCTTCTCTCTCATGCTTTAATATGCATTTAATTCAAATATTGAAAGATGAAATTCATTGCATAACTTTTGAGTTGAGTGATCTCATAAAATGCTTTTTCCCCTCTTTTCCATCATTTTTCGAGATGCCGTGAGTTTGACAATTTTTTTCATATTAAAAGGAAGATAATAAAGGAGTCGTGGATATTGTAGTGGCTCTTGGAGTAATTATTCCATTGGATTTTTGAGATTCCTTGCTAATTTCCTCACTTCCTTCAGGAAGAAGAAAGAAATGCAAATTAAGGATCACGAATATCTGTAGACCATATAGGATATTTTTAAGAAGATGAACACGGAATGGGCTAAATACATACTCCTGGAGCAATGTTATTATTAGAGATAAAACTTTATCTTTCTAGAACAAGAGCACTAAATCTTTTTTTACAATCATCATTTTCACAAAAATTTTGGAGGTTGAAGAACTCAAAATGAGTTTGTTTAAAGGCTTACGCACTCCTGGCCTTTCAAATATCTTTTACTCTTTTATGTTATACTACTTTTTTCTTCTTCAATTAGCAAATGGCTATTCTAAATTGCACTATTTTTTTTAAACTTCGTTGATGTACAAAAATTAATAATTAAAATAAATTTTATATTTAGGATCTTTTATTTTAAGATATATTTAATAAATATTTAGGTATATCTATATGAAATTAATTACTATTTTAACCAATATGAATTGACGATAAATACGTAGTAAAATAAAAAAAAGTAATGATTTAATAAATAAATAAATAAAAATAATTTCTTTTGGAAAATTGTTAAGAATTTGACTATAATATTTACAAATATATCTTTATATAGATATTTCTTTCGAAGGCTCTGGAAAATAGGGTTTTATTATCAATTTTTATTTTAGAATAATTTAAAACGGGATTTAAAAAAAATTAACTTAAAATTTTATTGCTAACTTCACATCATCACTTGAAATTTATTATAAATATTCAATCATGTTGAAAAGAATAGTACATAAAACTATATTGTGCAACAGGTGTCTACATAAAATTTCCTTTAAAGGGAAGGATAGCCATGAACATAAGGAAATCAAATGAACCCATTTAAAGAGTTTAAACATGCATAAATTAGCATAAACTATGATTATATTCTTAGAAATCTTCATGTTAGCTATATATTCACCGTGTTTCGTATGTTCTCATTTTATTATTGTTAAACAAAAGTATTTTAATTTAATTTTAGAGATTTACAGTAAAGCAAAGATTGTTGAGTATTATCCTCATTGCATTGAATGATGGGTTCACATTTTCTTATCAATATTATTAACACAACGTAAGTCTGGTCAATTTTTTAATTTTTCAATTATTTGTTGTATTATTTGTATACAGCGGATACACTCAACAACTATTTGGATATTGCTCATTAATAATATTTATTCATTTACAGTTTTTGCGTCCTTACATACTTGTATTACAACTTTATAATTGGTTAAACTGCAATTTCATTCACAATTATACAAAGATTTGATGTGCAAATAAATGGCTTTCACCTTTGTGCTCACCCAAAGAACTTCTGCATCAAGTAGAATTCATTTATTTACTAAATAGGCCAAAAGGAGCAATACGATGAGAGAATTAAGGAAGACGTTTGTAACAACGTTTGCTCGAGCTGTTAATAACCAATATTGGCAAATAGAACGAGTTGGTCAAGGAAGTCAGGCTCAAGTAGTTCTCAACGTGGATTGTATTGGACGTTTAATCATTCTCTTTTTTATTCATCCCATTGATCCCCATTATGAGCTTCGGCTGTTGCTTTGAGAGATGCGTGCCTTTATGCGTGGAGCTCAATCAGGATCTGCTCATTCATTTCCTTCTATCTTCCCATTGCTTAAACCTATCTCTTGTTGAACAGTTGAAAGGATTTGAGTATTAAATTGCTTATACTCTCATGTTTAAAAATATTAAATAAAGGTATGCATTTGAAATAACTCTCATATAGCTAAACTGAGCTTTATATAACAAAAAAATAATTTTGTATGTATCTTATAAGTGAAAAGAACTCTTTTGCATGCGGTATATGCTTCATGTGTATTTATATGGAAAGAGTGAGTAATTGCCATATAGCATTTTTTTTCTATCAGTTCCACTGTTAGATTCTTTTCTGAAGGAGCCTTCCACGAACTTCTTCAGTGATTGATTTAAGGCCCGGGAAGAATAAGTTGAAAGAGTTTTATTAAGAAGAATAATGGATCCCCTTCATTTTGATTTCAATGTTGAGAACGGGAATTTGATAATTTATAATTTCGAGAGGCATGGGAGAAAAAAAAGAGAAGGAAATTCCGGAATAAAGCAATTTGTACTTTATAAAACGGGAGAGTTTAGGAGTCATTAGGTTCATTGGATCTTTATTCTAATTGAAGGGTTGAAGTCGTCGTTGATGAGAAGCGGAGGATACTTTCTAAGGGAAAAGGCACAAAGGCTTTTGAAGTTGGATGTTTATTGTCGAAGCAGTGATGATGTGAAATTAGGAAATGAGAAATTGATTGGAAATTAGGGGATTAGAGGAGATCCTCATGAAGTGTAGGACACGACGAGTGGGAAATGAGGAAGGTTCTCATGACATGAGTGATTCACTTGACTCATCAAAGCTCATAATCTTCGAGCTTCCAGATTCTCAAATGCTATTTGGGTGAATAATGGGAGAAGGTCATGCTGTGAAGCGTGACGAATTTTCATATGACGACCGCAAGCCATTGCAGATGTCTAATGAACTCTACGAGGAGACTCTCCCTGTCTAATTAAATGCATTGAGCATTTAGAAGAATTATCCTAGCGCCCAGAGAATTTCAAGATAAATTTGGAAATTAATTATTTTCACGCTTCTACTTGAATGGAATCGAAGAAACTTATTAGCAAATCTTATTAATATTTTAAATCTTGTAAAATTAAATTATTGTTAGAAGATGTTTTAAATAAATCGAACAGTATACATTGCTCAACGCCTTTAAATATTTTTCAAATATTTTTTATTTAAAAAAAATAAGTTTTATTAATTAATATCGGCTGAAACCAAGATGACACATATTTCTCTTACATGTCACTTGGTTTCTAATTTGATAACATATAAATACAAGTGACATGTAAGAGAAATATGTGTCACCTTGGTTTCAGACCGATAATAGATAATTAATTAAACTTCATATCTTCTAATTCATATTAATATGATAATTGTAAACAAAGACAAGGGCGTTAGAATTCAACTAAGTTTAACCGTTTGACCAACATTTTTCTAACAAACAGTCAAAAAATTGATTTCATTATAACCCTGTTATCATTTCTCTTTAATTGAAGGTCGTGATTACAAGAGTAGTTTTCTCGATTTGAACTCAATTCCATTGATTTTTGATTAAGCCTACTCGTGTATATTTCGTGAAGTTCGATTGGAAGTAATTATAATGTTGAGGTAGAAGTAATTAGAGAGTACCAAACCGACTTCAACGTTCTATTGATTCAAAAAAGTTTTGTAATCAAGCTCTAAAATTTTATATGTGACAGATCCAGCTACTTACGCTGCAATTTCAATTCAATTTCATCTCTTGTATTGCTCTTTCTTTACTGTTTCTCTTGTAGTTTCGCGACTTGCTAAAACACACATTATTATTCTTCTGAACGTAACGTCGAAATGAACCCGTACGAAAATAATGCTGATTCATTTTCACATACCGATAGAACATTGATGCATTGGAAAATTAAGAATATTAATTGAAGTTGGAATGAAAAACAGAATGTCAATAATATACAAAGAGTTTCTAAAATTGCACTCCATCATTCATTCTTGAGGGCGTGGCTAATTTTCTCAGAATATTAATTATTATAATTTATTAATTATTTCTAAATAAAGGTGACCTATATCTTACATTATTATTAATTTAGCTCGCAGCGTTTGAAGATATCTATTTCATTTACCTAAGTTAATCAGCAATATTAATATTAATAAAATAATTATAAATCGGCGTTGAATTAAAACGAGAAAAATATAACTCTTCTCGATTTCTAAATACATAAGCAAGAGAATTATTTTATTTGAAGCTTCTCGAATTGCTCACATTATTTTGTGAAGTCAAGAAAATGCGTGATTGAGAATGTTGTTTGATTTTAAGAGAGACTCCACATGGTTCCATGTCAGAGTGAATGGAAGCAGAAGCCATCATTCATTGACTCAATAATAATAGTAATGTTTGAAGAGCGTTAATAAAAGGGTTGAGATCCTCGGCACACGGATCTTCCCGTTTGGCTTCAGAGAAACAAGGAAAACCTGACCTGGTCAAGGAACAATGCGGAAACTTGTGTGTATGGTGCCTTACGAGAGTTTGCAGGAGCAGGCTGGCTACTACTATAATATTTGCTATTGGAAATGAGTGTCCCGAGTGATTTATTTACTCCTGTAATGACCCAGCCTTGTCTCTCTTATTATTTACAACTCTTCTTCTCCGTCGAGGAGAAGGGGCGGTTGGAGGGAGGGAATCTACAGAAAATCACCGTACAGAATGTGGGCTGGAACAAGATCCCTCTCATCTCTTGTCGTCTACAAGACTTAAATCATCTTCACTTTACTATCCCAGCATTAAACTTGAGGAACATCCATGTAACGAGTCATGCAAACAGCTCCCTGTGAAAACTATAAAATTGAGAATTTCTTCATTTTCTATTTGTTTGGCAAGAACGGCCCATGAAGACTCAAAATGGCCATTTCTCCATCGACCCACAAAATATAGTGCAAAGTGGTTTAGTAATGAATGTAACAAGAATTAAATTCACTCTCCGCAAGTCAACACCAAGCATGTCATAATATCAAATCCTCGCTCACTCAACACATTTTTTGATCTGATCAAATGCAATAATAAGAGTCTGTGTGCATGTATCTAGTTATGAATGGGTGTGCCAAAATGTTCTTTCCCTATTTGCACTATACGCACAAGAACAATTGAACGAGTAGAGTCGCATTGAGCGATCGTAATTATTGGAGAAATTTGAGGAAGAATATTGAACAATTGGCAAATGACCGGTGAGACACACCTTTGAAATAAGTGGGTCTATTGGATGCAAAAATTGGGAGGAGAATTTATTGATTGTAATGATGGAAATGTGTGCGAGAGACCAACGACTTTTGCTCTCTTAATGAATGAAATGGAAGACGAGGAAGCATTATTAAAAAGTCCAAGTCTAAGTAGGTCTTCCCTCTCCATGCATAGCCATATCCTTTAAGAACATTATCGTTTGGCAGTAAATTAGCGGCAGAGTGCCAAAGCTCCTTTCTGTCTCTCTTTCTTGCCTAATACCCCTGCAGACTCTCGTCGCCCAATTATTCTCTATATTACTAGTCCAGAGGAAGACGAGTCCTTTATAACTCCATTAGTCAAGAGATTTAATAAGAATAAATCCATAAGGAGAGAAAAAAAGAAATCCGCGAGATCACTTCCAAACCGTTACTAATACTCACTTGACACGAACCTCTCTCATCCCTTCAGGATAATGTTTCTCCTAATAAACTAATATTCAAATCACGTGGATTCTCACACAACTCGTGTGCTTTACATTCTTAAAAATTAAACACCCAACTTTCACTCGTTCGTAATCTTTTTCAAATATATTTTATTAGATCCTCTAGTGGAGTGAAAAGTTTGGACGACTTATTGTTAGCATTATTAAATTGTAAAATGTAAATTGAGAGCTCATTTTGAGACCTGCAGCGTGTGAGGCATGGATCGTTGCATCGGCCATTTGGCCTAGTAAAGAGAACAAATATAGACGAGAAAAAGGGCGAAAGTGGATGAGATCCGCCTGTTTGATCTCCTTCTGTTTAAGACCTGTGAGAAATGCACATAGCACACACGCATTTACCTGGTTGAGCACACCTTCACTATTGGAATTTGAGCCCTGGTAATGGATTGGAAGGATATTGATGGATTTTCACTCAACTCTCCTCATTGCCCGAGCCTAAAAATAAAACAAAACTC
Organism: Neelides sp. FZ-2019; assembly: GCA_009869795.1. Lineage (NCBI taxonomy): Eukaryota > Metazoa > Arthropoda > Collembola > Neelipleona > Neelidae > Neelides > Neelides sp. FZ-2019. The sequence goes on from VJMY01000186.1 coordinate 59,700, forward strand.
GGCCAACGAGCTGTGAATGCGAGAGAGATAAGGAGTCATGGCGGGGCACTTTTCCTTGTTATACTTTCATTCGACTCGAGGCGAGATTGCTGGCTGCTCTTCACAAGGGTCTCCCAATACTCGAGGAGTTTAAATCCTCAATTCAATTCCGTATTCCGCCCATGATTCCTTCAAGGTGCGTCCGTTGGTATTTAATACAGATTGTATGTATGGGTGGAACACTTTCTTCCTCACATACCTGTACTGGGGAGAGTGGGACAAAAACGAATGTAAAATGTGAGCATCCCTCATTTTCCTTTTACTTTTTCGACGACCAAATGCCGACATGAGGTGTACATAGTACATGTGAGTTTATACACGGACTTCTCTTGTATGTAGATTATACGAACACATGGCTTTGCCTGGTCTATTACTAAGGAATGCACAGAGAGGAGATTGGGACAAGTAGTCCACTCATGTGGTCAGTCCAGTTCCCCTCGGTACATTTCCTACAAGTCCTTTATTCAACCTACAATTCCTCATCGCCACCTGAGAAGGTTAGCCAGGTTAGCCTTTGTATAGACATCTGGACCAAAGACTCTCCTCGTGATTCCACCTGCTTAAACTTGGAAAACATGCACTACACAAAACTCATATTGGGATTGGGACTCGTGTTTATATTTATAAATATTGCCCCATTCTTGAACTGATTTATTTGTAGGGTGAACATATGAAAGAGTATGAGGTTCTTGGAAGGAGGAAATAGAGAGGATTTTTGGCTTGTTCTTCGGTAACCACGCAGAGTGACCCAAAAGAAAAGGAAATCGAATTTTTCTCCTCGGAGGCAGTCTGACACATTAGAGGGGAAGACTAGGTCAGTGAGAGTCTCACTTTGGCTCCTATAAAGAATCCACTACGGTGGAGACGTCGAGTGTCTTCAGGCCTCCTCATTATTCCTTAACTCTTCATCAACACACTTTGTGAGGGAGAGTTTGAAGAGAGCGGACGGAGATTTCCTATATATTCTGATATGATATTAGTAGTGGATGATTGGGCCTCCGAAGGAATGCAAATGAAGTAATGACAGAGCCGCCTTCGACTCGCACGGACTCCCTTTCAATCAATGAGTCCGGCTCACTTTAAAGGAGTCATTAGGGGTATTGTTGGAAAGGGTTAGCCTCATTATACTAATCTCACTTTATCAATTAACTCCATGATGACTCCTAAATATATTTTATACCATGCATTTTTACTTGCATTACAGATAGATACTTTTGCAAAAATGGAACTATATAAAAATGTGAATTTATTTTATATTACCTTTGAATATCAGATTGTTAAATAGCAATATTTTAGACACTTGAGATGAACGTTCATTCGTTCATTCCTGACAAATGATAAGAAATGTAAACAATTTCATTTTTAATTGATTCCTCGGGGGAAGTATTATCACTTGTGCAAATTAAAATTAAGCCCACTGACTGAGCTAAACGATTTTAAAATCACTTGTGTACATTACTAGAACAATTTATAAAGTAGGTGAATTAGTAATTAATAATTTTAAATCTAGGTTGATGAATATAATGTATCAATATACTATCTGTCTTCATTATTTTCTCCGATTTTTTAATTAGAAATTCAATTAAATAATCGTGTTTACTTCTTATTTATCAGTCTCGCTCAGTAGCATGGATGGTATTTTGAATGGTTATTATAGCTCTAATGTACTTTCACTATGCAAAGAAAAAATTCATATTCATTTTGAATCACGCGTGCTAACGTTAAGTAAATTATGATGAAGAACTTTTCATACATATCACCACTACCACTGCCGGATGCCTGGCATGGTTGTGTGCGTAAATTAGCAACTAATGCATATTTATTCATCTCAAGAGTCTTTATGATCGTTTCAACGGCCGTGAAAACGATGATAAAGTTTGATGACAGGCCAAGCCAAGGAAATCTCCGGGTCACTCATTCAATCACTCATAAGCTCCAGGGAAGCCCAAAGACCCACTTGTTATGCACAACACTTCCCCTCGTATTTTGTCTCTTCAAATCAAGTACATTTGTTCTCTATGAAGCCATTAGCTCTGTCTCTTCTCTGTCTTCGAGGGATTAATAATGGGACTTTTGAGTTCACAAACCATCAACACTTTCCATATAAGATTTCTTTCTCTTTTTTAAAATTCTTCTCTTCATCAATTTGATGTACGGTCGATTATTCTTTTGTGAAATTCCAAGCTTTTGAATTTTGAGTATTTTATTTGTGTAATTTGAATAAACGATAAGTTTAAGTTCAATGAATGAGAATTATTAATGGCAGAGAGGGCAAGTTTTGGTTAAATGAAGTGAAATGCCTTATGAAGTATCTCATTTCCCCTTTGGAACAAATTATGATGGGCTTGTCGCTTGTCAAGCCAGCATTCATAATACACTACATGACTTTAAATATGTTTAACAACTATCTCATCTTCTTGTCAGTTATTTTTTCCAAAACTTGTGTAAAGAGATATATTAGATGGGCTAACCTGAGTTTTCTCACACTCTTCACCATGAATTTGAATATTTTGAATGTTTTACAATCATAAATACACGTTTTTAACGTGTACTATATGGATGAATGAGTTTGCAATTTTTGAATATAACATAGTTTGAAGTTAAGGGAAAGACAGTTGAGCTTGTATGAAGCTAATTTTTTGCATTTTTCTTCAGAATAACTGCACATACTCTCTTGAGTGTTTGCAAAAATGGAGAAGCAAGATAATTAGCAACTCCCTACTCTCCATGTAAGCTTAATTTAATTATTTGAATTACGTGTTACAGTTGAGTTATGTCTTTGGGATAGGCCCGGTGCTTGTTTCAAGACATTTAATAAATTCAACTACCACCAGCATTGAATTCTCTGAATAATTCGCAAATTTTCTGATGAATCAGCTAACCAACACATTTTTATTGCACATTAGATTCTTGTTTAACAAACTAATACCATTACACCAAACCCACACGTCGTACTTTTCATCATCTGTATTTTCGTATACAGGTGTTTAGTGTACAAATGTATGAATTGAAAAATTCTTTATTATTCTATACATGGTTAACTGCCAAGTTGAGAAGATATACTTGTATTTGTAAAGTTTGTATGTGTGTAATTTGTAATACCCAGTTGTTGAGCTGAGAATTACGGAAGTACGAGTCAAAGGGAAAAATGTTTAGTCTGATCCAGTTCATCAGTCAAGCTTAGGATTTGAGAAAAGGTCAAGTTCCTCCTATTCCTCATCTTAAGCTCGAAAAGCTCCGCTTGTGTAATTCTTCTGCCCACTTAAATGTGCTGAACCATAAGTCAAAAGATTATGGCATGAGCGTTAATGCCAGGCTTAGGATTCACGATCTAACCTCAACTCCACAAAAGTCCAAATTCTGCCCATTAAGAATGCATAAAGAGGTAATCATAAACGAAATTAGATTTTAAGCCTTATCTTTTCAAATGACTGAACCCTTCATGGAATTTATGCCAAGTTGCAGGTGGCTCTCTAAAATCCTCATCGTTGTTAGCACCTTTGAGCATTAACATCTTTTCAAAAAGGAAGATAAATTGACCTGCATTATCTCTGTTGAATAAACCTTTTAGCATTATGCATATAAATTGTGCTAGTTTCAAAACGGATTTTATCTGCTTATTACTACAATTATTACACCTTGCATCATTTCCATTAACAAAAACAATTAAAATTTCTTTCTGAGAATATTTATTATTTCCTCGTTCAACTTTTAAATAAATGGGGTAAAAAAGGCGAAGATTATCTTCCATTCTTAGAAAGAGAATAAAAGCTAATTTTTCATATGAAACATGTCCGAATTAAAACAAAGACATGAAACTGAAGCGTGATGTTTGATGTCAGAAGGATTTCGTGAAAGACGTGACAATTTGCTTCACAGTCTTAATTTCATTTTAAGCGTTTTTAAAGACTTTTCCTAGTAAGAGTAAATTTGGAAAGAATTAGAGCTTCAACCCGTCATCACAAATCATCTTTCAGACTCTCGAGAAAGGAAATATGACAAAATTTGTATATTTTCTCCAAATTCTCGCATCAACTTGGCTAACTTTTTAAACATAACGACTAAATCAAAACTGCATTTATTTAATTTTTATATATATTAAAATTGAATTCTTAAAAAATAATTAGACAGTCGTTCAACTTGTAAGGTATTAAATACAGTACAAAAACTTAGTATTACGCGAGTAAATATTTAGCTATAAATTTTTAGATTGTAAATTAATATAGTTAAAACAAACCAACCATAAAGGTGACTCTGCATTTCTGCTATACTACAAACTCTCACAAAGGAATGCAGCATTTTTGGCATTTTCATCACTGATTTGAATTCTAAATTTCAATAGAGAACCCGTTACATAATAAAGCAATAGAGCATTTTTACTTATTAGACACATATAATATTTGCTATGAGGCGAATCTTTTCTGCATATAGTAGGTATTATATGCATTTCCTTAGTTCTATAATCAAGTAGTCCATATTAACATTTTTACGATTGGAAGATTTACATGCACGTGGCGGCATATTGAATGCATTCTGGCGAATAACTGTTTTAATTCCAAGTGCATATCCTATCGTATATGGTCGTTTATATATGGAATTGGAATTAAAGATGGGAAGGAAAATGAGTGAAGCTTTTGAAATTCTGCATTTTATTATGTGCAATTAGAATCCCACCTGCAGAGAATTTCAACCTTCGCCAAATGAGAGTCTTGTGTTTTAGGACTCCTCCATAGAACTCTATGATTTCCTCATTTACTCTCAAATTTGGCAAGAGAAGCTGAATGAAGTGAGCGTCGAGGAATTCAAAGAGAGAACAAATAAGTCTGCATTTGGTCTTGAGACTCCAAATGTCAGCGTCCGCTTTCATTCGATCCATCTTCACTTCCTATTTTGAGTCCTCTTATAGTTTTGGTTCGTTCGTGTTCTGAGTTCCTCCTTAACGCTACAGTTCTTCCTCCGTCGAATCCAATTGGAATCGAATTTCTTCATTATCATTACTCGTCTCTTTGTTCACCAAATCCTAGTGAGCCTCCGTATAGGAATGCAGTGGGGATGAGGGATGATTCGAAAGAACGTCATTACGGTGCAGAAGAGGATCCATGGCTGAGTTGACTGAGTTTCATCCTTCGCTTCCTCACCCTCATCCTTCCAACCTCAGGAGCGAATTTCTATTGAAAGTCACGAAGCGTTGAGAGCCAATTGGAGGAATTTGAACGAGGAATTGATCTCTCACAAAGAATTCTCCTCGACTTCCACTTTTCATTAAATTTGAGTACCGATAGTATCAGGATCAAAACATCTAATTCTCGGAGAGTTTGATTCAAGTTTCTCCTCCTTCATCATCATCAAACTCATTCATTGTTTCCCTCTCATAACAAAGGGAAAATTTTGTGATTAGTTAATTGAATTAAAGGCAGGGTGCCAAGGCGGAAGATGCAAACGCGAAGGAAATTAAAAGCCTCTAGCTCATCAAATCTCTTATACGCTTATGTATACCATGATCATACAATATGATATACTAAAAAAACTTTAAACTTAAAAATCATCTAGGGCTCCTGAATTCAAATTTGTCAGGTAAATTATACATAATAGAGTGGGCCAACTGCGATTAAGAGGAAATCAAGATGCGGTGCGGAGGGAGATAAACAAGAAGGGCGGGCGAGCAAACGACTCAAACGCACCTGCTCTGCATTCAGATTCATAAATACACAAGCGAGGATCCATGCGGTCATAATCATAAGTGTATTGAAGATACAGAGTTCGGGAAGATCCTTTAATATTTTTCTTCAGAGAATTCTCCTCAGACTTATTAAAATCCTTAAATTAAGTGAAGAATCCGTGGAGGGAAAAGAAGAAGAAGAGTTTCGCTCTGCTTCTTCTCATCGCTCCGAGCCACACCGGCTCCTTCGTTCACATTCTTCTTCAGACCCACTAATTCACCTTCCTTACACATCCACATAGTAGTACTAGTTGAGTTCATACATTTTTCTCTTATGAGTCTTGAGCCTTGACCAAGTTGAAGGATTTAATATTAGTAAACTTCTTCCTCCGCTTCTCCATCTTCCTTGGCATTAAAGGAGGCTTAATGCTCCAAGAGCTCCAAGTTCAAGATTAAACTCAGGAATACCTGCCTCTTGTTGGCCACTGCAGTATTAAAGGTATAATAGGAGTAAAGGATGAGACGGGCTAATAATGCATCTTCAAGAGGATAAAAGTAAAGTAACTGAAACACTGAGGCGTGCTGAATGAACACGTTCGTTCCTTTCTTAACAGTAATCGTACATCACGGCGCATTATTATATGAACTAAACTTTGCCTTCCTTCGTCATATTTTAAATACTTTTTGGAACAAAAAATCTTGTAGGTCATTACTGCTAATCTTTATAGCTTATCGGATATGCATTATAAACCTAGTAAGCAAAAGTTGTAAATTACATCATAATATTAAAGTGCTTAAAGATTTTAACCTTAAAACTTGTTGTGTAATACAATATGCCTAAAATAACGAGGCTTCATTCTGTTCTAAAGGTAGCTGATTTAAATTATTTTGCAAAAGAGTATAGTAGGTTTACATTGCCACGTTCTTGATTTTACGAGCAACTCGCACTTGTATGAAAATTAACTGAACATAAATCACTTGATGGGCAATATTAAAAGAGAAATAAATATATTTAATTATTGATTTCTCTTCAGGGTGATTTATTACCTAGGTCCTATTTAGGAGGCTCAAATGGCTCCTAATTGTTTCATTCATGAGTGTAAAATGATTAGGAGGCATTGAAAGCCTGTTCTAAATTCCAAACCGGGCTTTTTCACATCCATATTCCCACAACAATGAGATTGGAAATTTCGACAGTGGCCATACACGTTGGCCAAGTGTACTCGACCATGAGGAGTAAAATTGAATGAGAGCCATTGACCATCTAATGAAAAGAAGATGAGATAAGAAAATATGAGTACCTCGAAATATACCGCCCTAAAATTCAAATGGGAAGCCGGCCCAAGGTTCCAAGACAACACCCATTCATCTCCATTGGACTTATAATTCAAATTATATACCATTTGGTATTCAGTATTCACTAGGATTATGTCTTTGAAGATCGGAGATTTATGTTTTAAATATTTAAAATGAGGAAGATCAACGTGGGAGTTAGGGACTGGAAGTCATAATCAGGAATAATTTAACATCGATAAATTGAGTGTACAACTGTATTGTAGCAAGCCGGTGTCTGTGAGAGACGTCGACTTAACCCTCTTGAATGGGAAGATGTGCGTGCGGTGGGTGAAGGCTCCCAACCATGAGCATTAAATATAAAGAATAAAATGAATAGTAAAATGAAGCAGAGAGTGCTAAACAGCCTCCTGATAATAATCTCCATAAGCATACTTAATATTTGTCTAGTAGCGGTCGAACCTGGAAGTTCTTAGGAACTTAAAGGCTTCTTTCTGCGTGTTGATGGTCCTCAAGGAGTGAAGAAGACCGGACCTTTTACAATCCTTATTTTATGAGCGTAAAGTTATGATTGTCATTACCGATATATTTTGTATCCTATATGAAAATGTTCACAACACTGTTTCTCTCTCCTCTTCCTTTATTGAGCCTGAACATGAGAGGAGAAACTTGATTTACTGTCACTTTAAGTCCTAATTCCATTTGGGAAATGCAAACAGTCATGTCGTTTAGATTTCCAGTTTTTAAAGGCACACATGCATTTTATAAAAAGGGAGAAATGAGTGAATCTCATCATTGTTAATCGTAGATTGAATGGAGAGAGTACAGTTGTTTACTAAAGTGTTGACGCTTCCTTCCTCTCGGCCGCTATGAAGAGCGATAAATATGAATTAAACGACGACGTCTCTCATTACATTCTCTCATCATGCCAAATACTTCCATGCCTGTGACGTGAGCTGGTGTGTGAAGAAGTCAAGGAGGGAAAATATGCAAGTGGAGGGTATTATGATAATTGTATCGGTAATTAATATGAGAGGCTGTGAGGGAATAACAGAGGTTTAATTAAACGACTCTTTAACGCATCCGGGGAAGAAAAGCTCTTTGGGCCGAGAACAATCAGTGAGAAGAAGGGTTTGTTTCTGAGTGAACCAAACTCTTTCAAGAGACTCAAGACTAGAGAAGCTCATTAAGTCCATATATACAAGTTTTCTTATATCCTTCGTGGGAGACGAAGTGATGGAAGAAATTCCTCAAATCTGAAAAATGCGTTGGTGGGGGTTCCTTCGAACAGCCTCAAAGCACATTATATACACTTCCTACACTTTCGTAATTAAATGTCTCTCTTGTTACTCCATTGCATTATCTTAGATGCTCCATACTCTCTTGGCCCTCTCGTTTGAACGAGAAAAGACCTTTTGGTTAAGGAAGACAAATAGGGAAATTGAATAATTGAGTTTGACTTCAAAGGAATCTCGTTGTAAAATGAAGGTTGAAACTCATTGAAGGGAGATTGGCAATGAGGCAGCTGGTGGTAATTAGCCTACTCTTAAAAAGAGTTAAACACAAGTTAACTATGTAAGTATATTATCTTACATCATCATATACTCATCTACCTGAAACTTTACTTATCTGGAGAAGCTCAAAAGTAATGTCTTTTCCTTCACTTCATCATTCTCCACCTAAATGCATTATAATGGAATTCATTCACCCTCTTTTCTTTCAAAAAAAGCTTCGTGTCGTTTCTCATCCATTTACTGGTCCTCGTGTGACTGTTGTTGTGAATGAGTTAAAGAAATGAAGTGACTCCGATTTGTAGGACCAAGGTGACGAAACCGAAGTTTTCACCACCACGGCGGTAATGAGAATTGTGCTCAAATTGAGTCGGGATTCTTTTTAACGGTTGTAGTCCGTAACGGGACGAGAACGAGTAGACGCATATCTTCCTCACTGCTTTTATATGCTTACTAGAACTATTTATTCCACGAGGTGGATATAAGCATAAATAGAAGAACTTTTATCCCATTTCCACCCTAAACACTAACTAAATGCAAGTTGATAATATAGGAGAGCCTTTTCTATTTTTCTCTCAAGTTCTCTTAACCTACCTCTACGAATATCGTCGAGGTAAATTATAATCGTGCACAGGGATAAATAGAAAAGAACCTCCGTGGGCCCATAAAGCATCCATTGCTCTGGTGTGCATGGTTGCTGGTTGGATGTTCGAGCATTTGAGTGCTACTACCACCCTTTTGGGCTTCAATCCCCAAAGAGGAAGAAGAGCACACAGAGCGCCTTAGCTCTTCTATAGCCCAAATAATGTGATGATGGTGTATTCTTATGGGTGCTAACTATGGATAAATGTACAAGGGCCAGCGAAGGATGAATATGGACAAAGTCCGAGAGTCAATTCATTCACTCCACCGTGCAATCATTCCATCACACAGAGGCCCAACACAATGACTATTTCAGGAAACGGATTTGACTAATTTAATAGGATATTCTTTTCCCTGGGGCCCTCGTACTCAAAAGTATGTCAGTAAGGCCCATTTCTTATTCTCCTTTGAGTCCAAGCTATATGGATTATAATAATAAAGTTGAACACAAAGTAACTCAAAATGCAAAGGATTATTTGTTTACTATTATTACAGGTCTACATTATTATAAATTCTCTATGCATATAAATGTATTTGGGTAAATTTGACTCCGCTTTCTTCCGGACCGGTGGGATTCCTCTGTAACATTTCCATTCTCCACTTATAAAACTTGCTTGTAAATAAATGTATAGAGAAGAAAAAATCCCTCCCTCGGCCTTTACATGTTAGAATTGGTGGATTTGAGTTTGAATAATGAATGCATCTTGAAGAAAAATGGGTGATGGTTTGGAAAGGTGCGCGCGGACGAATGGAAAAGAAGTAATTGATTATTCTTGACTGATGAGATCTGACTGAGAGTATGTACAAGGAAGAGATTTCTTCAAAAGAAGCCTCAAGAGAGAATTAAGTAAATGTGTGTTTGCTCCTTCATGCCCTACCGAGATGTTTATTTTATTAAGCGAGCTCCCGGAGTGAAGTTTCGCCAAAGGAGAGGTTGGCGGTCCCAAGACGAATTCCATAATGAAATTAATTTTTAGGCAAATCAGGATGGGAGAGAGCGGAAAGAAAGGTCCACACATGTAAAGGATATTATGCATAATGTATAATGGAAAGGCTTGTTGAGTCAACAGTGATTTATTTACTCTAATACTAATCGTCACTTGATTCTTTTGACAGCGATTACGCATTGCGTTTTCCCAGACTCTCCTCTTTAGATCTATATTCTCATGAAGCTATATACACTTATATCTGTATATTACTGGGATCTTTCCAAGAATGTCATTATATGTAATATATAGTGTAAAAGATTTGAATTGCATAACTTAACTGTTAAGTTCTCTGGCTCACTTGCAGTTCCATTCAAGCACATTCTCCGCTTCGTGTGGTCCTTGGAGAGAATTCAAGCCCAATTGTATTTAATTACTTCGCGGCTACTCTCCCATTATCTTCTTTCTTCTCCCCTTCAATTACCCAACCTATGGTTTAAAACAACAATGCTCGGAGATATCCCATAGAAAGCATAATATACAAATTGAAAGAATGGGGAAGAGAGGAACAATGGTGCATTTGTCTCTGTTTAGGACCAGATTTGCACTCGGAACACAACAAGTGGTGGGAGTTGAGGGATCTCTCAAGGTGTTTCTGCTCCATATTCTCCACACTTTTTTCTTTGTGGTTTGATTCCTCCTAGTGGAGAAATAAGCCTTGAATGACGATTATGCAACATGCCGGTCCAGTTAAGTTATATAATAATATGAAGAGCTCGCAGAATCTCCCATCTGCCTTAGATAGCATTTATGGACTACGGTAGTTTTTGGTTACGAGGTTTAGCCAAGCGACAAGCGAAAGTCCTACATTTTACAACCCAGCAAAGACAATTGAGATTTTTAATTCATTTCATCTTATATAACTTTTAAAAAATTCTTGGTAGCTTATTGAAATTCATATATATGCATTCATTTGAAGTAAAGGGTACTTAAATGAAGGCTTTCTAACTCCAATGCAATTCAATACTACTATCTTTAATTTAGAGCTCAAGATTTTATTATATAATAAACTGCATTTCGCACTGCGAGAATAATACGCACATACATTAATTATATTACATAACAGAATCTTGCTATCTTTTTCGTGCATTTGGGAAGTTGAAGAACTCGGAGATATTATGTATATAGTCCAGTAATAATAGTAAATGGTCATTACATGCATGCACGTTGTTCCTCCTTTCCAAGTGCTCATCTCCATTATATTTTCCTTTATGAACACAATGAGACCGTAATGCATAAAATATGCATAATGTATTATTTGGTCATTATCATAAAAATAAAGTCAAAGTCAAGGATTCGACTCAATGCATCTCGCACAATTTATAAACACATGAATCTTATAAGAAATAGTGTCTGTTATGTGATTTGAGTATATGAGAGTGCCTAAAATGAACGTTAAATTATTAGCTATAGAATTAAGCCATTAAGATAGTGATATAAGTGATATGTCAGTATAGCGGATAGTAGGTCTTAAGTGAAGGTGAAGGAAACGTCAAGTTACAAGATAACTAGGATCTCAATGTCTGAGACAGAACATTTTGCACAGAGCACGGAAAGATAATAGGAAACCACGCAATGCACGGGCCCACCTTTCCTAAATGAGTGCCTATATGAATTCATAAGTGAAGCGTTTAAGTGATTCGAATCCTGATTACCTCACACACACACATCTCCATTTGACTCGCCCAAGTTTCTATAATGTTAAAATATGAAAAACTAAATATGTGCGAGGGATGATGATGAGAGTTTGTTATGGCCTAATGACTCTCAGAGGTTTGGTCGCTCTAACGGGATGAGATTTCTCGGTGGTTCTCTTAATAAGGAACCACGCTGAGTCGACAAGGCAGTATGAGGAATTAATTACTCCTTCACCCTCACTCGGATGCGTGGAAATTGAGTGGAGAATGATAAGACCTGAGGAAGGTCACATTGTCACACAGGCAGACGCAATTCTACAACAGACTATAGGACTTGCGAGTTGAGGAAAGAATGGACCAAAGGGTGTGACCACAGGTTTTGAACACTTGAACTTAATTGCTAACGAATTAGATGGCTTCTCCATTAATCCTTCTCCGAATGCAAAGACATGAATAAAAATCCGAACGGTTTGGTGCTTAAAAAAATTGAATTTAACACGAGTTTTATGATCTTTGACTTTCTGGTTGCACTCTCTTATTAATTCATTGGGTTTATCACTTTAATTTAACCCTGCATCAGCACATAATACCTGTATTTTTCCTTTCCGATGATCATTTGTATAGACATTTATTTACCGGTTACAAATTAAACCATTAGGTACATTAATTGTAATAATTATTTTACTAATTGAATTTCACTAACCAGGAATGGTTTTCTTATTGTTCCAATTGAGCAAATATTAAATTATACAAAATTAAGAACCAAAAAGTTCACTTACTCCGTCGTTTTATATAAGAGTAATAAAGCATTGGGAATAATCTAAACAAATCTTTAAAACTTGTTCCGGAGTCTTCCTTTTATTACTTTAATGCATAATTGAAGACTATTCATTAAATTATGACGCTTTTGAAATTTACAGACTGTGGGGACCAGCAACACAAGTGCCTATGTGGGATACCACGCTGTATAGATATTAGTCTAGTTAAGGATGGAATTCAAGACTGCCAAGATGGTTCTGATGAAGGTACGTGAACAAATACAAGTTCCGGTTTTAAAGGTTTAAAATAAACATCCAAAAGTCATTTATTTTCATTGAAGGATTTATTTGTTTTAACTAGGTCAATGGGACCCTTCGAAATGCACCACCAAGAACGTCACTTCGTCGCGATTGAAGCGAGCTGCATTATCAGGTCAGAGTCATGTCTCAAAACTTTCTTTTCATTATATAGTTAAGTATGTGAAATTAATAGCCGATTGTACTTGAACTTGATAAGGTTATTTATTGAGGATATTTACTCGAATTCATTAAACTTCGTTTAATTAATCATCTTGCCAAAACACAGCTTGAGCTGTGTGGCTCTGCTGCAATTATGCCAATGCCAAATTGTGGAAAGTCGAAATATAAAATATTCCTTTCTTCGAATCTATTAAATTAAATGTAAAATGGGCAATTGATACACTTAACTTAATATAAAAAATGAACGATAAGTCGTGTACAATTGTACGAGTTAAGACAGTCTGAGAATGAGAGAAGAATTTGAATTTGAGCATAATGGCATGCTAAGAGAGAATGAATAGTCGTGAGAATTTATTTTATTGACGAAAAGGCGAGTCCATTCAGTTTGATGGAAGACCTAGATTTGAAAACTATCTCATGCTCTTAAAATTTTTGTTCTTCAACACCACTAGCTCCTTTGATGGCTGATAAGGATAAAAGTTTGGAGTGCACTTAATGAAAATAATGTCTAATTCATTGGGCCATTAGGATAAAAGTGCATATTACATGAACATAACACACAAAACACAACACAATAAATGCAATGTATCCTCACTAATCCATATTGGTTCTCTTGATTTGCATCATAATACTCACAAAAACATAAAAATGTTACATTCAAATCATCTTTATTGTAAAAAATCATACAACAATACGGACATTAAAGAGTATTAGATATAAAAGCGATTGATAATGTTATAAAACCATGATGTATTACTTCCGAATTCCCTTTAATTGAATAAGGCTACCTACTTTGGATTTTAAAATTAACAATTAATCCCTTTAAGTAGTTTACCTGTGTGATCATTCATGATGGATTTGATGAGTTGACTAACCTACACAACAATGATTTGAAAAGGATGTAAGCGCCTTTATGTAGGTCAGAGCTTCTCCATTAAATCGATCACGTTATTAGTTGAGATTCATTGACGCTCTTTCATTCACTATGTACAGGATGAGACCCTGATTAATTTAATTGTCAATTCAAATGTACAATTAATTGGTCATTGAATGGTTAAGAACCGTGGAATCGGTCAAAGTGAAATTCTCTCGTATAATAACTAACACTTTTTACTCGTACACATACCTTTCCTAATGTAAAACGAATGTTCGCAATTTGGATAATTAATTTTCTTTTCAACATTTAATTAACTCAAATCTTCTGCTTTTTTGAACTTTGTTGAGTTAAAAAATGAAGCGTTGAATAAGAATTTGCTTATATTATGAATATAATCTCAAAAGATGATTATTGATGAGTGTCTCTTGTACATTTATTGCTAAACCTATTATTCTCTTCTTTCAATTCTATGCCACGACATTAAAAATGGGGGAATCTTGTTCAAAAATCCTCCAAAGTGTCATGAATGAAGTTGGAAAGGAAAAGCTCTCCCAATAATAGATTCAACAAAGAGAGTAATTAAGTTTCTCTTCATTACTCCCAAAATTATGGAGCTCCTTTCCATTGTATTCTATTATTACTAATTATTATATTAGTGAGCTTTCACATCTGATTCCTTCTAGTTTCTTTATCTTGTTAGGAGAATTCATTCCTTTATTCCTTCTTTATTGTCTTTCATTGATTTATCTTTCATTGCACTTCAGCGTCTAATTTCATGCCTTTGCGAGTCCTTTAATTATGCATTATTTATATTCATTCAAATGCTCAACGCTAAATATAAAATAGGCCATATTATAATGTATTTTACCATAATTAATTATCATCATACACAAAATGCATAATGCACACTTCCATTCTTCTCTCTCTTGTTTTCTCTCTCTTTGACAATTGCTAAGTATGTTTTCTAATCAAGTTCATAATGCACTTCCTTCATTTATTCCTTTTTTGCACAAGTTTTTCAAATTGATTGACTTTTGCATGGCCCACTGAGCATGTTTGTTTTCAAACTCGTTAATTAATAAACTTCTTCCGTTTTCTTTCATAGTGTTTAGTAAACAATTCGAGTTTGTATTAATTTCTAATATAAACTTTAATGCCTTTCAAGATGATTAGTTAAATGTAGTACCTACTTTATTATATGAGAATGAACTTCTTGTTTATGACTATCCTTTTTACTTTAATTAAATTACTTTCTTGTTTTTGAACTTTTAATTTATTATAATGTATTTTAATTGAATGATAAACGTCTTCTTTCTCTTATCTGTCTCGTCTTGTACAAACACATTATTTATTTTCTTGAGCACACTTTACTACAACTTCCCTCTTGTCTGTCTCTATCACTTTCAGAACTTTCGAGGGTCGCCAATGGCGGAGCGACGACGACGTTTTTCGAAAAGGAAAGGGCAAGAACTCGTCCCGTTGGTCTCTTGACAACGACAATGGGATCATTTGTCACATCCGGAACGACGACGGAGTACGTGACGAAACTCCTGGCGACGTACATCAAGGGAACTTATGCACGGATCATATCGACGAGCTCGAGGATTTATCACGCTGTCCCAACAGACATCGGTGGGGAAAATATGATGGATGTGATTAAACCAACTGGTTTCATCGCTTCAGCAGTGTCAACTGAAGTCAACGGCTACGCCACCACGGGCCACACGACCAATTTCTACAGAACATTCATCGACGGAACGTATGCTCAAATAGTCTCAAGCTATTCGAACGTCAACTATCCTCCTTGGTACACAGACCCGATCATTGCCACTGCAGTGACCGGCTCTGAGGCTTCAGATGTCATTTATGCCACTCCTGTGTTTAAACCTGAAGACGCCTCTAAATTTGAGTCTGACTCGGAAGAAACAAGGAAGACACACGCCGGAAAGTTTGGAACTGTCATTTTTGCCCCTGTCGCCCCATCCAAATCTTCATCATATTCAAACATTGAGCCAACTGCTGTTTTTCCTCAAGAAGCTAAAGGGAATTTCCAAGAATTGAAAAATGGCCCTGTGGCGGACGTGACCATTTTCGAGAAGGACAACAGACTCCGGGCACTCAAACAAAATGAAAAGGAATTCAAAGTACAAGGAACTCATGGGAAATTTATTCACAAAGATGATGATTCTGGGAAAGAGACAACTTACAATGTTTTCACTGGAAGTTATGTTCAGAATACCAAGACGTTCTTGTTCTTCTTCGGCAAGACGGCCATTGAGCCAAGCCGGAGCGAAGACGCTGGGAAGCAGACGATTTACGTTGAAAATGGCCCACAGAAGAACAAAGTCGTAATTGACATGTCAGACAAGTTGAAAGTCATAGTTCCTTCTACGAAGGACAGAGCTACCATTGAATGGGTCAATTGACGGACAACACGTGGAAGGAGTCATTGTGGAGATTGAACCTTCAGTAGGAGATGCGGGAGGAGATCTCATTACGGTGGATGGAGCTCAAGAGACTCCTTATTTGAAGACGCCTAAAGTAGACCAAGTGACGGTGGCAGTGGATCGAAAAATGTTTTCAACCTCCACCTCGTCTTCCTCCTCGTCCTCACAAAAGAAGCAGAATGAGAAGGAGAATGAAATTCCTCAAGCGAGGAAAGTCATTGCTGGAGAAGACGGAATAATTGTGGAAGCGGCCAGCGACGTTCGCCCAACCCAAGCTCGTCAGAAATCTCTTCCAATTCCGACCTACAGGCCAGGGCAGGTCGACACAGCCGAGCAGGATTCAACGACTGCGGGCTCCGTTCAATACCATGTGGAAAAAAATGTTGACGTCTCTGTGACTAAAAACTCGAAAACCCCGGTTTTCCAAAAGCCAACGCCAAAGCTTCCCAAGACTCAACAACAACAAAAACAAAAGATTGAGAAACCGGAGGCCATGTCCCAAGTTCAGTCGAGGAGCAATCGAGCTTTCCCTGGCATTGCAGAAGCCAAGCAAGACAAAGAGAATAATATTGAAAATGACTTGCAAAGCGCCGCGTCAACTGGACGAGCCACTGTGACTTATGTGGGATTTGCGGATTTCACAACAACGGTTGGAAACACTGTCATTGTCTTTATGCCCAGGACGAAGATCTTGGAGGACTTCAGTGCACGTTCAACAACCAAAGCCATTGAAGCAACTCGCATAACTCCAGAAATTGTGTCGACAAGTGCAAGTTCTCGCAAAATTGAACCGAGTAAAAAAGTCACTTCGCCACTCTCTTCGAGAGGCGTTAAAAAACTTCCTGGTGGCTCTCAACTTGAACCCAGCGAGTCAACAATCCTCGTATCCGGAAAACAAACCATTTTCACCAATTTGGATCATTTAGACTCAAGAATTTTGAGTAAACAATTTGGAGCCCAAACGAAAATATTCGACTCTGATGAATACACCGTACCTCCAACAACTCCTCTTCCACCCAATGTCAAACCAACTTCAACATCCGATGATTCAAAATCATCAGGTTTTAATAGGAATTCTCTCTTTTCCTCAAGATCAAAATTCACTCCTTTGAGATCCAAAACTTTATCAATTTCCGCAAACGGCGGTGAATCAAGTAAAGTCACCAGCGAGACCCTCAGAAGCCCAGTTTTCAAACCAAATAAAAATGTCGAGACTTCAGTAAGCGGAGTTTACAGCACGGCCACAACCTCTGTTTTTCAAACAGATAAAATCAATCCAACTGGGCTCGTCACGTCAATTCAAGGCTCAGCCGTCCAAGATGAGACAACCACCGTTTTCACATCCCTCGTCCTTGGAACTTTCTATGGGGAAAATTATGCACAAGTGACCAAAAGCACATCAACCGTCTTTTTCCTCATTCCGAGTAAAAGCCTTTCATCTCCTTTGGCGCCTTCCAATTCTCCAGTTTACACTTCCACCATTCGAGCCACTCAAGTAATTAAACTTCCTTCAATTGTCTCATCAGCATTTAGCTATGATGTCACGACGACCGAGAGCGGAGACGACGTTGACGTCACAACCGAATTCATCCCAACGACGGATAATTTGTTTGAGGACGAAGACGGAGTTACAACTCAGAGCTCCACAAGCGACAAGGAAAACGAAGTTGAAACAGCCAGGAAAGTCGTTGGAAGACCACAAGATCAACTCCTTGTTGACATTCGTGGTAGCGAAGCTCAACCGAACCTCGAGGCTTCACCCGTACAAGAAGACGACCAAACCATTTTTGTCACAAGAACTCTCCCGACGACGCTCTACAGAACTTATACCTACTACACGACCTTTTTCATTCCAAAGGGCGACGCCACAGAGACGTCAGTCACGTCGAGAGAAGTGACAAGCAGTGCCGTGGGATTAGTACGGAAAACATTCTCCAACATCCTCCCCACCACCACTGAGAAAGAGAAAGGAGACGAAACGGATCAAATTGAGAAACCCACCAAGCCCTCCATTAAGATCAAACCCTCAAGTTCTCAGCTCATTTACAAAACTTATTTCACCACCTATACCTACTTGACCACATTCTTCACTGGGCAAACGACGAGTGTGTCGAGCCGAGAGGAAATCGTTTCAAACATTGTGACTCTTACTGGAACTCTTGAGTCAAAATTGAAAGTTCAATCCACTTCCTCCAAAATCATCCCGACTGCCTCAATTAAATTGATCGAGCAGAGCTCATCCCCCAGTTTTGGTTCATCAAAACCAGGAGGAAAATTTTCAAGCTCTTTGAAAAAGAAATTTTCATCTTCGGCTTTCCCTATTTCAAGCTCATTAATTAAAAGCACAGTTATTCCGAGCTCATCAGCAATTTTGAGCCCAACTCCGTCAATTCCCGATGAAGAGGAAACCGAGTACATTGAGGAATACGAACATGAAGAAGAGGAAATTAAGCCGACAATTGTCACCGTTCTTAAAACCTTCTACACAACTTACACTTACCTCACAACTCTCTTCAATGGCCCGGATGACACGTCGCTCAAGAGCCGCACTGAAGTTATTACCAATCTCGTCCCTACGGTCGTGACCCGAACTCCCTCATTGGCCTCAACCGACGGTCCAGTGAAAGGCAAACAGAGGGAAACGACTTTCTTCACAACTTACACATATCTCACAACGGCCTTCAAAGACGGAACTTCTTATCATAAGAGCTCCCTTGAAACTTCCTCTAACGTGGTCGTTGCTGGTACCACCATCCGATCTGGCCTTGTCGAGAGCAACATTAAGCCCACGGGGCTCACAGGTCGAACAGTGCCGTCAAAGGCTCCTGAACAAAACATTGTTCAAGAAGTCGAGACGAAAGATGATCTTAATGAAGTTGGGAGCCATGTGAGTGAAACGAGCGCCAAAACCATTCCTGAGAAACAAGTCAAGGAGGAAAAAGAAGAAGTGACGACCATTGAACCTGAACATGAGATGGAATATTACGAATTGGAAAGTTCAGAAGTGACGACTCAAAATCCCATTTTCGAAGAAGCCATCGACGGCTCTCCTGAGCTCCGCGGAAAACGTCGTCAAGAGCCAAATGATTTTAGCGAACTCAAGGGAACTCCAGCTCTTAAGACCTACTTTACAACTTTTACCTTCTTCACGACTCATTACAAGAGCGGATCTTCCACTATTTCCAGCCGACTTGAAACCGTCACAAATATTGCCAGCGACGTTGTGGAAAAAGAAGAGTCGACTGCTCCTGCCGAGAGCGTTGAGCCAACTTATCCAATCACGTACTACACCACGTATACCTACTGGACAACTTCGTTTAGAGACGGCGAGCAGATCGTGACAAGTCGAGAAGAAACAGTCTCAAATGTCGTAACTCCAGGAGTTGACGACGTTGTGAAACCAACAAGTAAAATTGAGCCGTCGGATGCCCCAGTTGTTCCAATTCAACCAACAGTTGTCACTCCAGTTGACGATTTGACAACTTACTACACCACCTACACGTATTTCACAACGAGCTATTTGGGAGACGAAACCGTGGTGAATAGTCGTCTTGAGACCATTACCAATGTATTGGCCGGATCAGGAGAAAGCTCAATTGTATCGAGCCCCACCGTCGGAGTCGTTGAGACGTCCAAAGTCAAGCAGATCATTAATAAGAATGAGTACGAAGAAGCTTATAGGGAAACAATTGATCCTTCATTCCTCCCTACTGGGCTTCTCTCGACGCTCGTGAGCTCAGAGGTGTACGACAGAACCACCGTCGTTTACCATACCGACGTCTTTGGAACCTACGTAGATGGAATTTATGCTAAGTTCCTCGACAGCACAATTAATATCATTGAGCCGACAGAGACTCGCGTCATTTCCACAGCGAGCGACTCGATTTACGAAACGGGGCTCCTTGGGCTCAATGAAGGCAAGACGGTTGACGCTGATGGATTGGCCAGCACTTTCTTTACTTCCAAGACGTTTGGCTCAATTATCGATGGTCAATACGTTCATCTCATCGAGAGCACTTCCTCAATTAAGAAGAACAGTGCGGCGTCGAGTGGTGAAATTAATCCTGCCTCGTCCAGCTCCTCCATATTTAAAACTGGGCTTGTGAGGATCATCGACGGGTCTTTGGTGGAAGGGGGCCAAACGACTCATTATACTTCCAAAATACTGGGAACTTACATTGACGACCAATATGCCCAAGTTATTGAGTCCACAAGCCGTTATGTTATTAATCCTTCAAAGACCGACGAAGCAGCGATTGTTCCAGCCACTCAAGTCGTTGATATTGAAAGTTCCGTCTCTGAAGGACCTTCGACAAGCGAAGACGTGGTCACAACAACGGAGAAGAGCGAAGAGAAAAAGGTTCTGCCTGGTAAAAAATTCCCCGGTTCGGGTCGTGGACGCGGAGCAAGCAGAATCTCGTTCACTGCTACATCCAAAACCTTTAGCCCTCTCATCACCCCGTTTGCCTCCAGAAGTCGCCCATCTTTTGTCCCAAGGAGAAAGCAAACAAATGCAATTATTGTAAGCAGAACTGAAATTACTCCAACTGTCATTGCAACTCCGGCCGTCTCGGCCACAAGGTCATTCCAAGAGAGACGGAAGTTTAAGAAACCAGGAGAGACTGAAGCCACCACGGCGGCTTCTCCAGTTTCCTCACCAACTCCCAGACTTCCATTCACGGGAGGAAGAAACCGATTTGTGAAACCAGGATTGAAGCAAAATAATGCTAATCCAATTCAGCCCACTTCAACTGCTGGGAGTGTAAGCGGCTTTGTGCCCAGTAGCCAATCTTCAGTTTCTGGCTCATCGAGAGGATCATTGAGAGGATTCAACTCCCGTTCTGCCAATCCAACTTCCTCATCCTCATCTTCTCGCTACAGAGGAAGTTCTTCTGGATTCATAAAGCCGACCATTTCTGGAAGTCGTCAAGTCGGAGGAAGCAGCCAATTTCATAGCAGTAGCAGCAGATATGGATCAAAATCAAAGAGTTCGAGCAGTTCAAGTGCCTTCATCACTCCAAGCCCAACCGTCACGACTGTGACTTCCATCAAGCCCACGACCATCATAACTCCCAATGGCGAAGAGGATTATGAAATCGAGTATGAATATGAGCTTCCCATTGGACAATCTCCATCAACCGAAGCTCCAAAAACCACAGCTGCTCCCACGAGACTCGGGGGTCAATCAAGATTTAGACTTAATCCCAAACTGTCAATTCCAACCACGGGTCAAAGTTCAGCTCAGTCGAGCAGCACCGTGCGCCCTGCCTCGTCTCGAGAACTCCCATTTTTGAGACGAAGACCAGGGAGTTCATTCCAAAGGCCAACGGTAGCCACAAGAGGAACGACCAGCACTGGAAGCTCAGACGACGTTGAGCACAGCAGCTCCTCGGCTCTCCCATCTTTGCCCAAGATCACCCCGAGACCCACGGCCAACACGAGAACCAATACAAATAGACAACGAACAACGACGGTTCCTCCAACGAAGTCAACCACAACGAAAAGGTCCTTTGCACCACGGGCCCGCCCTGCGTCCTTCCCCAACACGGGGCTCATTCGTCCTCAAACCACGGCTCCTTCCTCCACCTCCACTACGGAGAAAGAGGGCGGAGAGTTCTACGACGGGGAGTTGGACTACCAAGAGAGCAAAAACTCCGGGTTGAACAATACGAAGTCGAGCGGAGAAAAGGACGAGATGGTGGCCGAGGCGAGCGAGACGGACGTGCAATTGTCTGCTCCCTATGGTCCCATGCCGCGGGACATGGTCAACATTCCCGACCTCGTGGACAGCGGGTCAGAGTTTTTCGGGTCGATTGTTCCGCCGCCTTATGCGTCGTACGAGTACGAGGTGGAAGATCATCCGCGGAGTAGACGATTTCCCAGGCAAGTTGACTATGGACATAGAATGAGCTTTCGGACCCCAGTAACCACACTCACACAGGCGAACCCCTTTACTAACCCACTCTCTAACCACAATCAGTATATATCTAGTGCACGACTCCGGTCAATGCCAATGGTAGTATCTAATCTCCGACCTATGACTTATTCCACTTTAGACTATGACGAGTATTACGAGTATGACGACACTCCCCCGCCCCCTCCTCCCACTACCCGAAGGACGACCACGACCACGACGACGACCACAACCACAACCACGACCCCAAGGCCACCGTCGAGGTTCAGGGGAAGAATCTCTCCCACACCTGCCTCGTCCCATGCCAGGCGAACGCCTTTTACTTTAACCAACTCTGACACCACGACCCGTCGAACGCCATATTCGAGTCTGAGGAGAAACCCCACGCGGGCTCGAACGACCCAATTGACCACCACGACCTCTTCGCCCCGTTCCCGCTTCCGGTCCCGCTACAGACAGCCAGAGACAACGACGAGTCGGCCGACCCCCAGAAGTAGGAACCAATTCACTACCAGCCGCGGTCGCGGATCCAACCGCTACCTCAATGCCAACGTGGAGGACTACGAAGTGAAAGAGAAGGAGCCGGAGAAAGAGACAATTGTCGTGACTCACTACGTCCCAGCCGAGACTCAAATCCCGTACTTTAATGGGAAAATGACGGAGTTGAAGACGATCGTGACTCCGAGCCCTTCCCTGGAGACCTTAGCCCCCTTCCAGTACAGCCAGTCTGACTACCAAGGGCAGCGTGTCCTGGTCATTGCGAGTGAGTTGAGCTCCATGCCGTCCTTCGGAGTCACGGAAATCACTCGGTTTGTAATACGCGAGTCGAGCACGACCAGTGTAACTTTCACCCCGACAACCATCCGCGGGAGAAAGACCTCTTTCTCTCACATTGTCCCCAGCACGGTGTACTCGGTTGAGCCAGTGACGAGCACAGTGACGGCGAATCCCCTCACTGACCCCAACCAGCTGACGAACCTCCTTCTCAACCAGCTTCTCGGGAACCTGAATAATAATTTTATGCTCGGGAATCTCCAACAGATGAGCACCCAAGCTCCTCCACCAGCCCCTGCAACTCCCACTACCCATTTCAACACCAAGACGACGATGTACGTGACCACCGTCACGGACTTCACCTCCACTGTCATCCCAATCACTCTGCATGGGAAGGCGATCAAGACCACGATTGTTGAGAGCTCAACCCACGTGATCACTGCCACGGAGTTCATCACCGAGACGACCGTCGTCACCCCCACCCAAACCCAACAACCCGCCCAGCAAACCCAACACCAACAACTCCCCCAAATCAATCAGCCCCATCTCAGCCCGGCTCTTCTCCAGCTCCAAAACCAATTGCTCCAACAACAACAATTCTTGAACAAGCAGCAGCAAATCGTGCCGACTCAACCTCCGACACAGGTCTTGGCCACCAAGCAGCCCCAACAACAACAAAGGGATGAGGAGCTCGAAGAAGAAGCCGAGTCGAACAACCAAGACAAGTTGTCAGAGAAAGACGAGACTCAACCGGCGGCTTCTGTCATTACTCTCTATGTCTCAGGGAAGAACCCCGGGGAGTTCAGCACTGTTTTGAGTACCGTGAGTGGACGGAGAAAACGCGAGGCTGCAACGGACAGCGTGAGTGTTCTGGCTACTCGGGTCTCTCATGATGAAGAATACATGACGAGCTATGTGAACTTTCCCCATGTGATCGAGAGCAGTGAGGCGAATGAAATTTCTTCGTCCAGTGAAGGAGCTTTCGACGGCGGGATCTTGTTGTCCTCTGAACTTATTGTGGATCGTCTTAGTGGGTCTGATGTCCCAGTTCCCTTCAGCCCGACCCAAAGTTTAGATAGTGTTCTGGGGGATGTGTCTGATGTTTTTACATTTTAATTTTTTGTAGTTTATTAGTAGTTATAAAGATTATAATATATTTCTTGTTTTCAAATCTGTCTTTTCTCTCTCTTCTCTTCTTCCTGTCTCTATCTATTTTCTACGAGCACATAATTTTGCAAATACTTTTAGGGGTTTATTTGTAAGTGTGTACAATTTTAAATACGAAGACATTCATTTGGTATTCAAAGGTAATTAATTAATACATGTCAAACTCACATGGGATAATTATAAATCATAAAAAATATTGAGTTATGCTAAAATTAATAGAGTTTATCGATTGCACTTAATACTTTTATTGCGTTCTGTGTGGGATGTGAAAGATGAAGTAAAATATTATTTTGATACTAAAATGCTTAATCTATAAAAATGTAGTGAATGACAATATTTTTGTACAAAGAAGTTTAAACAGTTAAACTCTTTTATATAACAAAAAAGGATGTGAGATGAACGGTAAAGAAGTAATTTTGTATTTTTAATAAATAATTATTTTTTTCATTATTGTAATAATATAATAAGAATATTTACATAAATAATGTATTTTAATACGAGTAATAAGAATGCTTAAGAAAAATATCACATAAGTATTACAATTTAATATTCATTTTAAAATACATCATGAATATTATATTATTTCATATACTTAACGTCATTAAATAAAAAATATTCCTGTAAAATGATTGAACACACGAATAAATATAATTCATAAATGACACGAATACACACTCCATATTTAATGTCGCGAAAATTAAAAATCTTGATTGTACACTAACTGAAAAAATGACAACACTCAAACTTTAAAATTATAACTTAAGTTAATAAAGCAGAAAAATATGATAGGCACTTTAATAATTGTTTTAGAATTCAACTAGGAACGAAAATTAACTTTAGTATGGCTATTATATAAGCGTTTAAAGTTTCTCTTAAATAAAATATTTAATAATAATATAAACCATTATATAAGTACAGATTAAATATGTCACCATTAATAGTTAAGATTTAAATAAGTAATTAATTACTGCTAATAAAATTAATATGAATATTTTTTTAGATAATTGAATATAAGTACTTACTATATAAAACAGTAATAATATTATTTTATAATATTATAATATAATTGTATTCAAGTTGATTTAAGTTCTGGTTCATGAATTCATAAATGATTGTTTGACAATTTACATCTTTAACGAATTTGTGGAATAAAGTGTGTGCCAAATAAAAAAAATCTTCCTTTACCTTTCCTGCTTTCTATTCGCTATTTATTACAAGTTTAAATTCATTTCTTGTTCTTGCTGATTTCTAAAAAAACTCCTCTAATTATCTTTTGAACTTTCTATTTTATTTATTTTAGATTATAACACTTAATTAAAAACATGTTCATATACGTTCATGAAAATGAAATCTTAAAGTGAAAATTGAAAAAAACGCAAGGATATCAAAGATTTCCCGCATGGTTCATTGTCATGTAATTGGCATCTTGGTCCTCTGAAACATCCTCCATTGCCTTCGTCAAATCTGCATTGCGGTGTTCTTTTATTGTTTTACACGACATTTTGTCCCTAAGCTCCAAATCCTTCAACATTGAAGTAGTAAACATTTGGATTCATTTCATCGGCATTATATTATCTCTCCTTCTCCGCCAAAATGTTGACTTTGATTCATTAATTTGATTCATTTATGATTTCAGTTTGCTTTGATTAAAACAAAAAATAATAAAATAAAAATACTAATCATTTTAATAATTTAACAGTATAAATTAATATAATTGAGAGTCGAATTAATTTTAATTGAAATAGTCGAATTGTCCACCATAGTTATTATAACAATAATCTGCCTGAGGTTGCAAACCTGTTATTGGTTTATAAGATAACATCAAATAAAGAATAGCGTGAGCGTTGAAATAAATGAAATAGGAGCACAATGCACATCTTAAAACTAGATCATGGTTAATTAAAAGTAAATACATATTTTCACTATCAGGATTTATTCTTGAAATTCTCAAGTTCATTTGAAATACTGACAAGTTTAATTAGAGAGTGAATGAAGATTAATGAAGGATGAAATGAGAGGGATATGTTTGAAAAGACAATGAAAGTATAATGTGTTTTGGTGTTTGTGAGTAGGTCAGGAGTTTCAATCACTGACGGACACGAATGTGACAGAACAAAGGGTGACAGGAGGGAGACTCTTCATTCAGTCCGGGAGAAATCTCGCTACGAAAGTGATGGGGAACGGTGTCGAAGTCATTGTCAGAGGTAAGTGTCCATCCTTTTCTCTTTACCTTCACCAACTTGATAAATATGAAGAGGTGCTATTTATGACATTCAATTAACTACAAATTAGAACTTATTGGTTCAAATAAACTCAAAAAATTATAAAGTAGAATCAAGTATTTAATACTTAATTATAAAACATGAAATGATGAACTTTAAGATTTATGGGGGCATTATTAGAAATATCTTCCAGTCATCTACACTTAAGATTTTTATCAACATTATAATTTATTGAGTATTAAAACAAAAGAGGGCGATATAAATTGTTCAGATACGCCCCTATATTTTTGTATTAAAAGAGAATAGTTTGAATAAACTATTCTCTTCTAAGATATTCTCTTTCAGAATTGAAAGAGAATTAAAAGGTGTTTTTGTATATTTTGAATAAAATAATTTAGTAATGGAATTGTTAAAATTTGACATGTTTTGGTAATTTCAGGTGATAAAACCGCGTTTATAGGGTTTGAGAGAACGCCATTGAGTCCGGTGCCAGTGAGCCCGAAGCCAATAACTCTCCCACCCTCGACGGTTTCCAGACAATTCCACCTCGTTGAACATCCTGACAAGCCGGTATGGGGTGTTCTCTCTTTCTTTCTTCTCAATTAACAATTACTACCTTTTCGCTACATTGATTTACTAATGAGAATTCTCTCAAAAGGCACCTTGGTATAATACATTATTAGCGTATTAGCGAATGACAAATGAACAGATGACTCTTCATTGTTCATTTATTAATTGTTAGTTCAATCGCTGTTTAATGGTATTAAACAATGACTTTAGGAAATATATATCCCATATTCATTGAAGTAAATTAAACAACGACATTCCTTTGATAAAACTGCCTTAAAAATTTCATTAATTAAAATAATAACAATTAATAAAATACTTCAATGGCTTTAATCCATTTATAAATTGCCTGCTAATTTGCTTTGAAATTGCTAAAAGCAGAACAATGCGATTGACCATCTACTTCACTCAATCGTTCGCTCAGCCACGCCGGATTTTGTGACAAAGACACTTGTCACAACTTTCACCTACATGACGACGCTTCTGGAGAGGAAAAGTACAATTGTTAGTAGCAGAAAAGAGGTAGCTGGATCACAATTGCCGTTTTTTTTAATTCACTAAATAAATATTCAAGCTCATGCCTTCAGTTCAGGTTAACATTAACTAATTAACTCCTTACAGGTGATTTCGAACGTCATGACACAAAAATACAAACCGACCGTGTCATATTCCCCGTTATTGAAAGCCGATGCAAGCACTTTGGCTCCAGGAGTTCTCCATTCTCTTCACTCCTCATTCCTCACGAACACTCACAAAACGACGTACACGTACTTTAACACGTTTACGGCCGGAGCTGGCTCTGGTCGTCTCCCCGTAGTCATCACGAGTCGCGAAACTGTCTCGAATCTCGTCACCGTACCTGCATATCTCCGGCCCAGCTCAAAATTCCAATTTGCTCCGTCCCTCTCATCAAGAGTCTTCGAGACTGAAACGTACTTCACGACGTTTACCTTCTCGAAAACACTCGTGCACGAGAACCTAAAGAGCAAAGTGACGACAACACGAGAGACGGTCACCCAAGTGGTGGTGACCGAGGCTCTTGTTCCGGCCAGCCTCGCGACATTTGATCATGAAGCTCTTAGAAGCCCGTTGCCTCCGGCTCCTCCAGCTCCCTTGAAAAAGACCTTTTACACGACATTCACGTACCTCACGACTTTAGTCGGAGAAGGGGGAAACCTCATCGTCACGAGTACCTTGGCCTTCAGCTCAAACGTCGTAACGGAAACGACGCTCAAACCCTCAGCCACTCTTTTATACCCATCCGTTTACGAAAAGACCGAAGATGCGAGTGAAGAACAACTCGACTTCCTCGCACCTTCTGCCACGGTAATGAGGAAAATGTCAAGTTCTCTAGGCCAGCTTGAACCCGTTATGATTTACGCCACCAAGACATATTTTACGACTTACACTTACTACACGACCGTCCTCGGGGGCACAAACAATGGAGATACGAAAATCCGATCGAGAACCCAAGTTGTCTCGAAGATCATCACAGAAGCCGTTCCGACAGCTCTCAACGTCGAGTACATTAATGCCCTGAAGAGCTCGTACCTTTCCAAGCACTCCGTCTTGCTCGACATGTCATCCTCAGTAGAAGAGGTAATTCCAACGAAGACGGTTTCAACTCTCATCCCCGTCCTCATCACGGAATCCGTCTCGGGTCCTCATTACCCCAAGGACAATGAAGAGTTGGCCTTTGAGGTGAAGCCGGAAAAGACTAGTGAGAAGAAGAAGAAACCGAGCAAGCAGCCAACCGGGACGTACTCCGAAGAACAGTTTGATGAAATGAAGGAGGAAATTAGTCACATTGTCAGCGTCTTGGCTGAGACAATCAGCCAAGATGAAATTGAGTTCCTCTCACCCACACGGACCATGAACATTCAATTGTACAGTACGGCCTATCTCCCTGCAGAGGACGACGAGGGAACGACGACGACTCCATTAGACTTTGATGAAGAGACGGGCGATAGGATCGCCACGACGTCTCCAAGTGGGAATGAGTATGAGAGACCTTTATCTCACATCCCGACGCCACCGCTCTCCTCTTCCTTTGTCAAAATCAAAGTGAAGCCCACTGGGATCTTGTTGGCTTCACCAGACACGGAAACAGAGAGTGATTTATACCATGTTGGGCCGCCGCCGCCAAAAACGCCTGTCCCGCTCCAAGAACCGGCTTCTTACGTCGAGAGCCCTGAATTTGACCTTGGCTACATTTCCAGCCTAATTGACTCTCACCAGTCGAGTTTGAAAAGCAGTAGCTCAAAATCCACATCCACCAAATCACCTTTTCTCACAATTGACAAGTTGTTTGAAGACAAAGAAATGCAAACGGCTTCTGCGAGTAAATCAATCAACCCCGACAAGACCCAAGAAATATTTAATATTTTGAACGAAATGACCTCCACGGCTGATTTTAACGATGACTTTTACGATGAGGACAAGGAAGTTGAGGCTTTTAAGGAACCACATGACTCGTTCCTTAAACCTATTAAAATCTACGACTTAAATACCAAACGTCCTGGTAAAAATTCCACAAGGGGGAAACCCATTAAGAACAAAACAACGACTCCTTCGCCCACTGAACTTGTCCATAGCAAAGAAGAGGAGGATTCCACAGGGATTGAACTAAATATCGAAAAGGAGGAAGATGCAGCTGGAGTCGACTCTGGAGAGGAAGTCACCTTAATTAAATTCACAAACTCGGGTCAACCAGAACATGAAGAAATCGTTTTGAAAATCACAACGTCCAAGCCCAAAGATACCGGAAAGGTTAAAGAAAGTGAAAGCAATAAAAGAGAAAAAGTGAAAACGACCCAGAGGACCACAAGGAGACCAACGAAATCCACACAAAATCCTTTAGTTTATGACGACGAGCTTCCAAGCTCCACGCGGGTCTATGCACTCAAGCCCTTCAAAGACCACGAAGCAACTTCAGAAGAGACGGACGTGGTTGAAGAAACGGAGAAGAGCGAGGAGTCCTCAGAAGATACTAAGAATAATGATAAGAAGCATGTGAGTATATTCGGCGGAACTGGGCCGGTTTTACCAGGAACGGGACCTTCAGGGCCAAGTGCTCATAGCGGTCCAAGTAAAAGTGCCATTGGTCTTGCTGGAGCAGGTTCTGGTTTGGTCGCTGCTGGCTCAAATGCCGTGGCAGCGGGAACGGGCATCAATTGGGGTCCAATTCTCAACTTGGGTGCAATTGGCTTAGGTGGACTTGGAGCCTCAACTTTGACCAAGCTCGGACCAATGTTGAGCAACATGGCTGGGTTAATCAAAAGTGGATTATCCCCCATTGCTCGCAATGACACGCAATACACGTCAGACAACAACGGGTACTCGTCCCGGCCATTGTACATGCGACCTCCAAATGAAGGGGCACTTTTCCTCTCCAACGAACCGCAGTTCATTCCACTTGGGACGAACAACAACAATAACAAACATCCCCATGATGCCATCCCAAGGCGCCCTGTTCTCTCTCATGCAAATGAGCCCAACTTTCGGCCCTTGTCCAATGAGAGGGACCAAATGATGCCTCCGACGCCAACACATCCTCAGATTGTGAAAGCGGAAATTAAGCCCTATGGTCACAGGTTTGAAAATTACTTGCCCTCGTCGAAGAATAACATGCAACAAAACCTGTATGCTCAAATGGCCGCGGCAGCCGCGTCTGTCAAGAAACACAAAGAGGATCAATTATTGTACCAACAATCGAGTTCTGAAGAGAGACCCGTGTATTTGAACAAACCCACGCTTGTCAAAGTTGTCACCGGTGGTCCAATTGTTCCTATTGGCCCTAAAGAGGAAAGCTCAGAAGAAAAATCCACTTTTAATCCACAAAAAATGGAAGACGCACGTAGACCTTCATATCAAAGGCCGCCGTCAAGAAGCCAAGACTCTCCCGTTCATCAAAATCAATTTAAAAATCAAGTGACGATTTCCAATGAAGCTTTAACTAATTCAAATGAAGTTGCTTTTCCTCCGCGTCCGCAAGGTCCTAATCAATTTCAAAGGCCAATTTCCGGTGTTTTTGAAATTCGTCCAGAAGTCCCTCAACGAAGGCCAATTATCCCTGAGCGAAATAGACCAAGTATTGAAAATAATAAACATAATAGTCGCGAGCAGCAGCAAAATAGTCAAGAGCCACAAAACAGTCGAGAGCCGCAAAACAGCCGAGAACAACAAAACAGTCGAGAACAGCACCACAGAGAGCAACAGAATATCATAAGAGAACAACACAAGCTGGCTCACAACAGAGACCAACAGAACAACATGAGAAGGCCAGCAAACTTTGACAATTCAAATAAACAAAACAGCCCAGAGATCACCGGAGATGAGCGAATTCCCCCAACTGGGACTCATTTTAATCGTAATCGCTTCCATTCAATGAATTTCATCCGGAATCATAATCGCCAGCCACAGAATGATAAAAGTCATGCAGAGCCGTTCCCAAGCTTTCTCCCACCTGATCTTGCCATGAACCGAATCCCAACGCCGCCACCAATGATGAGACCAGGGCAAAATCAAGGGCCAATGAATAATAATAATAATGAGCCTAACATAAAACATCCGTCTGTTTTTCATTCTCAACAACATCGACCATTTCCACTTGAAAATAGCAACGAAGGATTTGGGAGCAAAGAGAAGAACAATAATGGGAACATCGTCAGAGTTCCAATAACGAATTTTGACCGAAAGCCTTTTAGACCAATTGGCCCGAGCGGAAGTGGCGAGAAAAAAGTTGTGAGAAATGAAAATCGTCCTTTTAGACAACAATCACATGCAAATCTTGAGAGCAGCGAGGAAATTAAAAATCTTTTCAACCATTTTGGAAATCAAAAATTGGCAAGCAATGAGAATCCAAATTTTAGGCATCCTGGATTAAACCCTGATAATCCATTTTTGCCAAGGCCGAATAATAATAACAATTTGAATAATATTCGGCCTCCATTCAGACTTCCATCATATGAAATTCCTCAACAACACCAACAGTTATCCAAAGAAGTTTTAAGGAAGCCTCAGATTTACCCAACAAATGCAAATGACAAACCAACGTCGATTTTGATTCCTGGGTTTCAACATCCTCCTTGGTCTCCACCTCGTCTCCCTCAGCCAATCAATAACGAGGAAAGTCAAGAAAGTGAAGAGAAATATAATCAAATTCGTCCAACAGCTCATTTCCCTCCTTATAGACAAAGGCCGTCAACGATTTTCATCGTGCATGAAACCTATGACCCGCCGACAACTGAATCCTCAACTGCTCCGCCGACCACAACGGCCAAATTCCCCGAGCTCATTATTAAAGAAATCCCTCGAGTTCCAATCACACCTTATGGAGTTACAACAGAGCCTTCAACCACCACAGAGAGCACAACTTCCAGACGTTCTTCGCCCAATTTCAACAAAGGAAGCATCTCAAAATTGAACTTTGTACGGAGATTCACAACGCCTGGACCGATAACAACCACGACCTTGACCTCGACTACGCCGTCGAGTCAAATTGAGCTTTCTACGGAGAACAGCAGCGAAGAGCCAATGAACCACGATGGCATTCAATACTCAATTTCTCCTGCTATTCAAGAAATGTTCAATAAACATAGTTTAAAGAAACCTGAAGTCCTCTCAGAGTCTGAGGAAGAGATGCTACATGAAAATTCCAAAGTGAAAGATCCCTTCGATCAACTCACATTTATAAGCACCACGCGGAATCCTTCAACTGTTTCAAATAACTTGGACGGAAAATTTTCCGGCACTCTGACTACGTCAACGTCTCGAAAGCCATTTATTGACTTGAAACAATTCTTCGGAGGGAATTTTGGGCAAGAATTCAGCGGGTCTGAGGACAAAGACACGATAATTGATCCAATCAACCATAAAGTCATTAAGTCACCTTATGAGAATGAAGTTTCGACTAAGGACGGAATCATCACGTCCACGACCTCGGAAGAAGATGTAATTAACAAGTTCTCCATTCCTGATGGCTTGTTTTCTTCAACTCCAAGTGACCTGTGGTGGCCGACCACGGCCAAAGGAAATCACACCCAGTCTCATGATTTGAACGACGAAAATCTCATAACTGGAGCCACGGAGAACAGCGTTCATCCACAAGTCACAACTTATAGAAACATGTTGAGTCCAACGACATACCGACCAAAAGCTCCATTTTACGAAGACGAAGGTCTCGGTGACGCTAAAATTAAAAATGTGGAAATTCACAAGATCCCGCAATACATCAGACCAGGAGGATTCAAGAACAATAATGCGGAGGCTGAAGGGGCAACAAACAGTTCTGAAATCTCATACGAAGAGGGAGAAGAAGATGATTATGAAGACGAAGTGTTAAAACTCCAACCCTCGCAAAGCGAAGTTTCTTTTCCTCATTTGAACCCTGAGAATGAAAATGTAAAGTTGAAGCTTGTGCCAGTGAAGGAGAACAACACGGGAGGAATACAATCTCAACAAGACAATTACTCAGATTCGGAGACCAACGAAGAAATTGAAGGTCATTTAAGGGGCCCTCCACGTCCTAGTCAAAAATTGTTACCGCCTAGTCCAAATATGATTGTGAATAGAAATCCAGGACAGGTTTCGCAAGGCAATCCGATATTCCGAGTTCCGCAACAAAACAAACGACCAGGAGCCCTTGAAACTCTTCAACATTATTTCAGACGCCCTCCAACGCCCCCAACTTTGCCACACAGAACACAAAGACCAAACTCAATTGGCCAACAACTCACAGGACCAGCACAACAAGGTCAACCCGGACGAAGACCGCAGTTTATCCGAAGGCCAATAAACACGCAATTCATACGAAGACCTCCGCCGCCTCCGCTTGTTGGTCATCAAGGACATTATGGAAATCGTGATAATGAATTTAATAACAAAAAACCCATAATTTTAAGGCCAACCGAAGTACACCAACAGCATCAACAAAATGTACAAAATCCCTCGCATGAACAATCAGAAGAATCTTTTGAACAATTGAATTCCAAAGTTCACCCTGTTCCGCCGCCGCCTCAACAAAAACATCATTTAAATCAGAACAATAATATTCCTCAACCTGGGAATCAGAATAATCGACCAATTAATTTCAATTACAATCAGCGCCCGAGCATTTTAAGACCAGGGCCTGGTTTCGTTCGACCAAATCAAAACAACAGACCGAATGGAAATAAAGAGAATTCAATTAAACCAGAGGGCAATGGGAATAATCCTATTCACGGTCAAAACCACGTTGAAGAAGACGAAGAAAGCGAAGGGGTTGACGAAGATCTGAATAAAGTGGAAGAAGAAAGTAAAAAGAAAGAAGAAAAGTTGGGAGCTGAGAGTCAACACGTGGAAGAGAAAAACCCACCGCCTTCTCATCTCTCGCCAACTCCAACTGAAAACCTCGGAACGGAGGAATATTACGAAGAGTCTGACGAGGACGAACTACTCAAAGTCCCCAAGCCAAGACCGCCCAATATGCCCATTCACATTGGAGGGCATTTGCTCAATCCTTTCAGACCTTTACCACAAAACAATAACATTCCCTCGCGACCAACGCCTCCACAATTGGTTAAACAGAATTTAATCAACACTTCGCTCCCGACCAAACCAAGTAGCTCGCGAGAACATTTCTTCAGAATTCCTCCACCTGGGCCGCCACCAAGAACTGAAATGGAACCGCCGCCAATTGACAGTTTCCGCCTTAGGCCTCCAGTCCTTGAACTTCCAAGCATTGGACCAATAAGATACCGTCCAGGGCAGATTCAACGTCCAAATCTCCTTCGCCCTCAAGAGGAGCTTTTCAAGCGACCGCAATCCCCAACGCTTCACACAATAGCCAGCGTAGATGAAGACAATAAAATAATTGCGACGAATGTTTTCAAAGCCATTTTGCCATCAAGGCCCAATCAAATCCAAAGTACAAATCGGAACAATTTCAGAGATCGCTTGAGACCAAGTGTAAGTGATAACAAGGAAGGAAGCACTTTAACGCAACAAGAACCTTCGTCTGAGACTGAAATTGAGCCAACACAGATTTCACAACTCGGAAGTGAGAAAACTGGAATTATTTCACCACCACCCAAAGTCAATGAGAATGATTTACATGAAGAGGAGGAGGAGTATGAAGACGAAGAAGAATACGAAGAAGAGGAAGAAATCGCTCCAACTGAACCGTTGAGTCCATCAAGCGTTTTGAAATCCAAAATGATGATTAAATCAGTTGTCACTCGTGTAAGGAAACCTTCTTCGGCCTTTTTCCCTTCAACAATTCCAACACTTGAATCAGCAAGTAAAGGATTTACAAGGAACGCGTTTGGAAATCCAAAGCGAACTTTTGTCTTCCCTACTGCATTGAGTACAGAAGAAAGTCCAGCATCAACCATAAGACATAGCATTGTTGTTCCATCAATGAGTTCAGTTTCATTCAATCCAACTGCATCAGTCAAATTTCCTCAACCTACGAGACGCCCATTTTTCACAAAATCAACCACAACTGAAGCTCCTACAACAGAAGCGACCAAACCAACTAGGAAATCCTTTTTCCCAACAAGAAATCCACTTTCTCCTTGGGTCCGCCGCACTTCAACAACCAAAGGGCCAATAGCTCCCTCGGAAGCCACGACTCAAAAAGCAACCAATTCGACCTTTTCCTCACCTAAATATGCATTTGAAAATAGAAGGCGAAGTTCAACTACGCCGAAACCTCCAATTTCTCAAATTCAAGTGTCTTCAGAGCGAGTGAGTGAAAGCATTAGCGAAAAAGTTGAGAAAGAACACATGAGACCCACGACGTTCAGACCAGTGAGAAAACCTGGGGAGATGTTCACAAGATTCACGACGACCACAACCACAGATGAACCGAATAGCATTCAAAATGAACATCGTGTTGTGAATGTGAACGTGAAAGTCGAGACGTCGACTTCGAGCTCAAGTACAACTTATTCTTCAAGGAGTAGTCAAGAGGAAGAGGACGTTGCAGGAACGAGGAGAACTCAAATTCAGATTCCGAGACATAATGTGAGCGTGGAAGTCTCCACTTCCAAATCATCGGATGAAGGGAACGAGCGAGAAACGAATATAAATCCTAGCCGGGTTGCTCAAACTCCAACGAGGGGTAATAAACTTCGTAATTCTGTGATAAGTTCCTCGACTCGTTCAAAGAGCCCTGAGAAGGAGACGACGAGATTCGTCACTTCCACAGAGACAAAGACCCAAACGCTCACTGAAACCGAAACCATGATTGTGTCAACTGAAGGCCAGACAATGACGCATACTGTCATCATAACAAAGACGCTTCCTCCACAAACCTTGATAAGCACAATTGTTGGAGCAGTTACACTTGTCAATACAGTTGACGTTAAACCAACTACAGTGAAAACGACAATTTTTGCTGAACCAACTAAAGGTATTTTATTAAGGCTTTCTTATATTTTTAAACAACTAAATATAATAGTATTAAGCTTAAATTTCTCATTCTTCGATTAATTTCATATTAATATTAATTACACATTTTAGCTGTGTTCAACATTGGTAAACAATCTGAAGGGGAGTCTTCGAGAAACGAAAATGAAAAAGCAGACGAAGGTGACCAAATTGAAACGCCAACTCCAAATGTTCAACAATCGAGACCAGCTAAAATTCCACCGAATGAGACCGACTCGGAGAAAAACAAAGAAAAGATTGTTTCAAATGACGTGGAGATTGAAAGATGTGATTCAGAGTGTACACGGATTGAAAATCAAATGTGCAGAAAGTTTGCCAATGGAACAATATCAAAGTGCATGTGCAAACCGGGATTTGCAAGAATGAAATCAAAGGGAGAATGCAAAGGTAATATTCATATTGTACCTAAATATCATTTTGATTTAGATTGGTGGCCCAATCCTTATATTAGTTTTAACATTTTAATAGTTTTAGACTAAAATTTGCCACAAACTACGAAATAACCTATTTTATTTATCATAATTATTTATTATCATAATTTTTATTTTAATTAAACGGATGATTGTAATTTTTGATTCTTACTTTCAGCCACTTTTACCTTTGAGATGAGTCTTGCAGTAAACCACATGGAAGGAATGACGTTTGATTTCAGGGATTTGAGAAACGAAGCATCTGAATCTTATCAAAACTTCATTACAATAACTAAAAATGCTCTTGACAAAGCATTCCTTCTCACAGAAATCAAGAGGCATTATCAAGGAAGCGACATTATGAAAGTTGTACCACAGGTCGTTAAACGAGAACAGGCAATTCCTCCAGAGCCAAAAGTCAACGTTGAGTTTCTTGTTCAGGTAGGATAATAAAGTTTTTTCAATTCTATTATCAAAAATACGAAAAACTGTCAATTCGCAATAACAAAGACTCAAATTCAACTAAAGTTGATTTTATGAGGTAAAATGTGAAAAATCCAACTGACATCTATGAGTTAAATTAATTATTAAATTATGCACAAATAGTTTAATTAAACATCAAAAGAAGGCAGCATAAATTGTTTTGTATTGCCCTTATTAGGAAGTTTTTAAAATGATTAATGAATTTTGTGTAGTATATTATCTATGCAGATTTCAATAGTTTTATTGTGGAAACTAAAAGATCAAGAGACTTTGAATTATCTAGGTATATGAGTCATAATTAATGATAATAATGATTTATTACACTTTTGTTTTATAGATGAAGTCTAATATCACTGAAGATCGAATTAAAAATTATTTAATTAGAACATTGAAAAATTCAAACTTCAGCATAGGAAGGACCGGCATTACGACTACGCAAAACATGACCGATTTCAGTGCAAGAGGTAATTGGGAGTTTGATCCTCACAACTAATTTTATACAATGATCTCACTCAAATTAATTTAAATTAATCTTGCAAATATATATTCATAACACATTTATAATAAATTTAATCTCATTTAATCTTTGAAGAATAAATTCATTAAATATTGATTATTTCTTTAGATTTTGACGAGTGTTCTGACAAAAGTTTTAACGATTGCTCAGAACATGCTCAATGTTTGAATCTTCGGGGCTCGTTTGCCTGTGAATGTAAGAGTGGCTATAAAGATCGGAATAAGAGAATGAAACCTGGAAGAGAATGCCATGGTAAATTGACCTTAATATTCATTCAGTCCTTAATTAATAATGTTATTAAAGAATTCATTATTTAACAATTTAATGGATCCTTTGTTAATTTAATAATAATCAAAACAATTTTCCTCAAGAACTATCTGGCTGCATTGATTGTAACAACCGAGGAAATTGTACAACTGACACTTATGGAAATTCTGCATGTGATTGCTTTAAATGGTTTGGCGGAGCAAAATGTCAAATTAATTTGAAACGTAAGTTGGTTAAAGTTTATTTTAAGTACATTTAGAATGATTTCGAATAAAGTTTAAAGATTAAGTTGACTTATGAATTTCCATTTTAACAATGATTTCTCATTAGTTCTTCTATTCGCAATAATCGCAATTGGAATCGTGATGTTCTTTTTGGTTCTTCTTTGTGGAATCCTTGTGTGCCGAAGAAGCAAGTCAAGAAGAGAAAGGCCAGGAAGTAAGTTTAGACTTTCACATTTTACTTCTTAAATAATTAACAGTCAAAATTAAGTTTGACTATTTTTCTAAAAATCGACATTAATTTTGTTCAATCTTCATATAAAACCTTACGAAAGGGCAAAGTGTCATTATCATGTATATTATTTTTAAGGCGGAAGGTTCATGAGATATAGAAGCCCGGCATCTCAAGCAACATTAGAAAGAACTGCCATAATGAACGATTCTGCCAGTAGTAGTGATGGATGTCAAACTCCTCCTGTCAGAATGAATCAACATTCTTTCACACCTGACTCTCTCTTGGTAAACTTTAAGAAATCTTGCCTTTTCCCAATAAATCTTCACTATTGATTTTCAATCTACATTGAATTTCAGATGGAAAATGGAGAAAGCAATAAAGGAGGTGCCAATAAGAGTGGACGAGGAAGCGACCTCGTTGACTTCTCATTGAGAAACGTTGTCATGGACCAGGTTTGGAACCCTTTTTAATACCATACAGTATTAAAAATGAAAAAGTGAAAAGTTTAAAGTAAAATAACCTTTGAAAACGATTAAAATTTCTATGTTTATCAACCAGGATCGGTCCCTGACTGTTGTAATTCCAAGAGCCAAAATCCGAGCTTCTTCAAGGCCTCCATCGAGGCCGAACCAAGGAACGGCCATATTAGGACCAGACACTAACGCAGAATTTGCTGCAAACGAGAGAAAGCTTATTAGTTATTTAGACGCAGCCCCATATTCCGTACAGCTTAATCCCAATAATAATTCTAGCTTAAAAGTCCTTCTTGTGTCTTAACTACTTTGAATGTAAAGGGTCACAAGTCGGCTGGAACTTCATCAAGACAATCGACAATGATCGATAATGAAGAAATTCCAAGAGGGAGAAGACATGGTGTTCATGACAGAAGAATGTCTACAGGTATAAAAGAAAACACAATTTATAGCAGTACCTACTAACTTTTAAAAAATTCTTTTCTCAATTTAACTATGCAAATGACACTGATAATTTTAAACTAACTTTTTAATTAACATTTTGACTAAAACGACTAACCCACTAACAAATGACCTAAATTCTTTCCTCAAGGAGCTTTGGTATCATCAGGAGCAGAAGTGTCAGCTCGTGGAGGCGCGAGAAGGAAGACGAGTGGGATGGACTCGGAAGCAGGAACTTCCTACAGAGCTTATCCAGATGCCTATGGGAGATCTCCAACGAAGCATCACAATTATCACCACGGAGGAGACAGTACAAGAGGGTCATATTACAGTCAAACAACTACGTGCAAACCTCCATCATACTGTGCATACAGC
Source organism: Neelides sp. FZ-2019 (assembly GCA_009869795.1). Classification (NCBI taxonomy): domain Eukaryota; kingdom Metazoa; phylum Arthropoda; class Collembola; order Neelipleona; family Neelidae; genus Neelides; species Neelides sp. FZ-2019. The sequence continues at coordinate 99,527 of VJMY01000186.1, forward strand.
GATGTAATTCAACCCAAAATCATTTTCACTCGTTTAAATCACATGTTTTATTTAATCTTTCGTTTAATTTTAATGATTTATTCAATTTAAAGTCAGCTGGTCATACGATGAATGAAAAGGATGGAGCATCAACTGTTTACACAACACAAGGAAAATTATTTCGCTTATCTCAGGTCACAAATTTCATTATTTTAATTTTAATAAAAAATAAAACAAACTAGTACTTTTAAGTTATTTATATCCTTTTAGGTTATTCATATCTCTTTGTGAAATGACATTTGAATGTATCATATTCAGTGGTTAATCTTTCACTTTAAATTACAGGAAAGTGATAGTAACTCTTTAAGCGATTAAACCGAGGAAAAACGAAAAGGAAGGAAGATTTCAACATTACCAAACTGACTTCCCGAATGAAAGAAAATTTATTTCTTGCATAAAATTATTTAGAATTATTATAAGCTGGAAGAACTAATTTTATAAATGTTTTGAACAATTTCTTGTTTTCAATTGTACGACTGTTATCAATATTTGTTTACAAGAAACGTATTTATTTAAGTGAAATGTCTTTTGGATTTCGTCTACATTGACCCTTATTTCAAATAATGTCTTTTACCTACGGATACTAATTGTTGATGATGTACTTGATGATGTATTTAGATTTGTATGAAATAGTGAGTATTGAACAATCTCTTCAGATATTTTAATTGATTGATGTAAACATGTCGGATCTTCGAATACAAAACAGAATAGAATATTTACGAAAATATCAGTAATATTAGATCTTATTCATGGCAAAGTTTTCTATGCAACTTTCCCTAAGTCTGTTTTGTACGGCACAAAATAATAGTCATTAAATTTAAGACAATTAAATTTTTAAAAAATCAATGAAATTAAATTAGGCTAGTGAAGTTTTATTAAAAACAAAGAAAGTATGAATGAAAAGTTTATATTAATAAGTATAACTTCTGAATATATTAAAATTACTATTTATATTTTTAGAGCTTGTGAAAATGTTAAGTTCATGAGACAGACAAAACTTAATAAGAGTACCTATTTAATTAACATTTTAATGAAGCAATATAAAATACATAATGAAACTTTGAGTATTTAATGAGGGGTTCGACAATTTAGATGTCTATGTTTTCATTGTCGATAGCTAATTCCTAGCTAAATTGAAACATTATCCAGTTATTTATAACAAACTTTTAATCTTTTTCAATCTAAATGCTTTCTTTAATTTCATTTAATACAAGTTAATGTACCAAAGGATTACATCTATATAACCGCGCATTCTGTCCTATATGCTATTTTAATACACACACTATTATAAAAAATAATTAAAATATTGTACATAATTAACTCTACCAATACAATATGAAATATTTATTTTGTGCCAAAGGGCGATCTTGAAATTCTTTAATTCACGTTCTAATGAAATATTTCACAAATAATATTTAATAATTTTTAAAGTTATTTTAATTATTAGCAAATTAGCCTTTCCTTTGTTGAAGAGTAGATTTTATGATTCTAGCTTTAAAGAAAAGCAGGATTATTTAAATGATATTTTCTTTAATATCATTAAAACGAAATAGTTTATGAAAAAAAGTTTCATGTCATCATAGTTGATTATTTTCTGAACTACAGAGTAATGGTACCTAAAGAATAAATTTGAAGCTCAAAAGTCATTAACTAACTAAGTTAAGTAATGTGCTTGATTCTTTTAATACTTTTAATATCAATCTTAATTTTAATGTAGCAATATGTGAGAAAGATATATAGTAAAGCATTCATTAGTATTAATTACCATAATTTTAGAAAACAAGAGGGGTATATAATTTACATATTATTTATAATTTTTTCACCCAAAATATCAATTGAACTGCCCAACTTACTTTTGTCTATTTTTTAGGAATCGTATACTTGTAACTGTATTATTCTAACAGATCTTGATAACTACCAGATGATACCAAATGTTTATTTAATGTATTTTTATATCATGTACCAAATACTTTGAGAAAGTAGTAAATTATTATTAGTTACTTAATGTTAGAGATATTAATTTAACTTAAAATTAATTATAGATTGAGATTTATTATTTATAAACCCGTGTGAAAAAAATAGAAATAATTTTTATATGTTTAATATATTTAATAATTTAGTAAATATATTACAGATTTTAAGTTTTTGATTGTCATCAAGAATCTTACCAATTGAATAAAATTATAATGAAAAATATATGTATATAAATACTTAACACTTAACACGTACTTATTTAATAAATTTCATATAATTTTTTCACAAAAGGTAAAGTGGTTATTTATCAGCATAGAACTAAATTAATAGTAAAATATTTATTAAAAAATTGTAAGTTCTACCTTTTATATTAAAACAAGGTTAAACTAACGTTAAAAGCAAAACTCACTTTATTTCTTTGTTCCGTTGATCCCAGAATTTGGATTCCAACGGCTCCACCGACATGATGGTATTTTACAGCATGGTGGTCCTCCTTGGTTGTAAGAAGTGTAAATGATGGCATGTCTTGGAGTGATCTTGAGTTCTTTAGTGGATATAGCCATGCGAACCGGATACAGCAACAGAGATCCCTTTCTCTCACATACGCAGTGGATGAATCAGGAGGACGTCGATTTGGCGAAAGGCGCAATGCGCAAGGAAAAATCCTCACTCCTTCATCATGCACTCAATAAAAATTGGAACGTAGGGTTTCAATTAGCCAGGAATTCAATTAAACCTTCCACTTACTTAACTATCAACACTTTCATATCAATTTAAGCTATCAGTCGAACGAATCATAATCTGTTTCAATATCATATAAATTCAAAAGACCTCTATTAGCTCTCTTCCAATCATTTAAGAAATTGTAGAGTAGTCAGATTTTAAACACAGACATATTTATATTTATTTTGAATTATAAATATATTTTTGAATTTTTTGATATTTAAGCATTCGCATTTAAGTAATTGTTCTTCTTCTTTATACCAAAAATAAAGATAACTGTTGGAGTTATTGTGAATTAAGTATACAGATTAGCTTATCTTCAAAGAGAATGTAGAAGGAATTTTTTACTTTCTTTGTTTTAAAGCATGAAAGTGATCATCAAAAGTAAGTTTTTATTAGAAATCAATAATATGCACGTTTAACATTTTAAACTGATTGTTTTAGAAGATTTACTTGTTTGGGCTAATTGTTTGAATTTTGTTTAAGGTTGGAACACAGTCGCAATTTGGAAATGGTTGGCGAATGACGACAAATGCGGAATTTGTCGAGCCCCTTTCGATGGATGTTGCTCTGATTGCAAAATTCCTGGAGATGACTGTCCGTTAGGTAAAATTCAATACTTTCAAATTTGTACTTATAACTAATTTTTTTTATTATAATCCTAAATGGCCATAATCGGAACCACCAATAATGCCTTGCAATGTGGTTTACTCAAAGAAGGCTTTCCAATTTATGCAATTGCAACTAGATATTATTTATGTGGTTAATACATAATATAATTTTTAAATATTAAATAGTTTGGGGTATTTGTTCTCACTGCTTTCACATGCATTGTATCATGAAATGGTTGGCTGCTCAACAAAATCAAATCTGTCCAATGTGTCGTCAAGATTGGGCATTGAAATCTGAATGATGAACCATTCTAACTAAAATCCAAACTCTGAAAATAATAAGACTTATTCAAACGAAACAAATAGACAATTACCTTACACCTTAATACAATAATACTAATTGTACTCAAGAAGTAACCAGTACAAGGCTCAAAAAACGAAATCAACGAAAACACAAAAATGTCTTCGATAAGTACCATGCTGCATCTCCATGGGCTCCCGCCGCTTCCAAGAAGTCTCACTGGCTTCGCCTTCCAGCCGAGCCCGTCACAAACGTCTCCCAACTATGGATCTCAAGCCCGAGTCGAGCTCTCGAGTGGGAAGAATAGCCAGTACATTCAGTATCAAACACAAATGGTGAGCCAAGGCTATTCTTCTGGACAAGTCGGAGCTCGCCCTTCACCTCCTGTTCCTCCTCCTCGTCCTCATAGTCGTCGATCGTCTTCGAGCGGTTCTTCTTTCCGTGCATCTCCTGAACATGCCTCGGCTCGGTAAATCAACTCAACTTTCGTAAAATCCAATCTCAGATATTCATGATGCTAAATTGACAAGCATATAACTGAATAATCACTTTGATGAATTATCTTTTCTGATTTTTATCTAAATTAAAAATCATTTGCTCTTTTAACTTGAATTGCCAATTGAATTTTTTGAATTTCTCTTATTAAGTTCGGGCCTCATTGGAACCACTGAAGGAATGCGTTGTTCGCCACGAAGCTTATCTAGCAGCCCGCACAGTCCTCACATTGACAGTGGGCTTGGTCGAAGTTCTGCAGAGAGTTTCAGCGAGCCAAGGGCATTCGTTAGAGTCGTCAAATCGTAAGTTTATCATATTATATCAAAAATAAGAATTTGATCAAAGTTCAATCATTTACACTGATGTTAATTTATAAATGGTGTTTAATTTAATTAATCATTTGAACTTAATAATCGTTTTGATTAATTAGACCGCCTGCTATTTCAAAAATGGATGTTCAGCTTTCACAATTGAAAAAGGACATGAATCATTTGAGAAGCCAAGATATGGCCTTGCTTGGCCATTTGCTACAGATTCATCAAGTGAAACACCTTTTATATTATTTTTATTAGCTTTAAATAAAAAAAATTAAAAGTTAATGGGAGGGATTCCATAATGGTTATTATAAATGTATTTTGTATTTTTTGAAATTGAATAGGGCATTCAAGATTTGAAGAACGTATTGGTTCCTCCACCACAGCCGGCTCCAACAGTTTATCACCCGACTCCTTCATATTCACACCAACACCATCAGCAGAATCACTATGCTTCTTCTTACTCTCAATCTCAATACTCATCGGGCCAATCTCGTTATTCCAAGAAGCTTCACAATGTGAGTCGCGCAGCGAGGCTCTTCACTCGTCGTGCTTCTGCAGACAAAGCCATGGCTGATAGTGAACTCGGCGCTTGTGGCGGATTAAGAGATGCTGAAAGCGATTCTCTTTCTTCCCTCGAATTTGGAGATGTTTAAAATATCAAGTTAGGACTATTCACATTTAAAGTTAAAGCATTCCTCTTTTTTATCAATTCTTGCCTAGATCTTATGAATAGTAGATGTAAAAAGGGCCACTTTGAAAATAATAGCTAGTTTTCATGTTGTTATCACAATTGCCCCTTAATCATAATCACTTAAAATATGTAAACTAGTTGAAGCACATTTTACCTAATTCACATCTTTTAATTTTTTGATAGTTTTATCATTTTAAATATGAAATGGAACATTGTTACAATTTCACCTTTTACGATCAAAGACATCGACCTAAATACTAATTCATTTTAATATACCTAAAATACGTCATTAACTGCGTATCTTGTATTATAATGTTTTAACATCAATATAAAATAAGGCAGACAGTTGTAAAAATGAAGTTAATGAAATTCAAATAATGCCATTTTAAATAATGTATCAAGAAGAAAAGTACAATTTTTAATTTTTGTGAGCATTGCACTCACGTTTGAGCCTTTTAAATGTGACTGATTTTAGTAATCAACGAATTATTTAAATGTATAAAATATAATTGAATGTAATACTTTTTTAATACAGTGAAATATTTAGTTTAAAGGTTCAATAATTATAATGATGGTGACGAACATGTATTCACTTCAAGCTTAATAACTTTTACGACAATAAAATTTTGTATAATGTTGACCGTTGTTTTTATTTTATCATAAAGTAAACACGAATGTTAAATATATTTATAAAATTGTTAAAAATAATACTTCATAGTTTGTAAAACGAAGATGTAAAAATTATCACGATCTTATCTTTAGTACTGTAAATTAATACTTTTTAAGCTTAAAACTAACGAAAAAATCCATTGAAGTTGTAGAGTTGAAGGAAAAATGAAACCTTTGAATAATAGCCCTTTTCTCCTAACTTGAATGCGACTAAAAATAAGAAATAAAAGATTTATTTGATTTATTTTTTGATATTTTTTCAATTGGTAGTTTTTAAGAGATTTTTATATCTTACCGATTGAAAATACTTTAGCAATCTCATCAAAGATTTTAAAGAGACGACATAAAGAATCAAATTCCACTTGACCAATACTCAAAAGAGAATCATCAATGAGGATCTTTTCTGTGTCAGTACAGAAAACTTCAATTAGAATCAGCAGACTTGAAAGGAGTTTCATGGCACCTTCTCCTTTTAGTCCAAGAAGACAACTAAAGAAAAACGTTATTAATAATCTCCTTTTAATTAAACTAACTTTAAGTAAATAACACATTACTATATAATGTAATTTTTCAATTTCAATATAAAAAATTGTTTCATAAGTTAAGGCACTTACTTCGTGGTGACATTTTTAATATGTCTGACTAGCCCTTCATAGATTTTTTCAAGAGTATCCATCTTATGAAAATTCGCACATAGTTCCGTCCAAGAAGTATGGATAACCGTTACATTCACGTAACATCGAACCGAACGAACCAAGTGAAGCATCCGATTTCTAAATTGATTCAATGTGGCCATTTGTCGAGGATTTAATCCTAAGGAAAAGAGTATTAAAATATAACAGTAGACAGGTATATTCCATGTTTTTAATTATTAAACAAAGAATTGTCAAATTTTTACTTTTTGATTTGAGCAGCGAATAAATCCTCTTAAGTAAAAGCTCAGCTCTTGTCAATTTCATGACAAAGGTGAAGACTTTCTCATATTGAATGAGCATCTCATCAGTAAGAATAATATTGAGGGGCCAATCGATCGAATAAGTGAGTTTCAAATTGTTCAAAATTGAATATTCTGCAAAAAGGAAATCATGTCATTAAGCTTTCTTTTAGCTTACTTATGTAAACAATATAGCATAACAATACAGAAAAAAACAACAGAAAAAATATAAATTATTACCAGAAGTTTCTTTTTGTTTTTTAATGGTATCAGGCGTTGTTGGAGATGGTGTTGAAACAGCTGAAGACATATTGGAGAGGGATTCATTGAATGATTGATTTTCACTTGAACTAAAATCTCCAGAACTTCTACTCCCTTTGCCAGCATCGAGTGAAATTGCCAGTGCCAAGTGTCTCACAAACTCATTCGTCTCTTCAGACTCATACACGAGAGATAAGGCTTCTCCAAGTATCATGTTGAGGCGAACCCTGTTGATTATTAAATCCTCGGACGATTTTAATTTGTTCTTCTTCACCTAAGATCAATAGTACAAATCTTAATTATTACAAATTCACAATCATTAAAAATATAAAAGTAAATTGCATCAATTGTAATTTTAAATAATTTACCTCATTTATCAACATTTCGCAAATAAAATGTCCAAACAGTCCATTTTGAAGGCACAAGAAACTATTGAGAGCTTCAACATGATGAAAAAGTTTCTTTTCGGCAATTATGTGGTGAAGGAGAACAGCGTTGACCATCCTATGGCTAAAATTAATTTAACTTTATACTTGAAAACTTAATATTATTCTAAGAAAGAAAAAAGGACTTGCATAACTTTTTAATCAGTGCAATAAATTAATTAATATATAAATTATATTAAAAATTCACTGACTTTTGAAATGAAAAACAATAAAAAAACGTGTCTCACTGTGTGAAAAGAGGAATTGCAGTGGTTTTAATCAAAAAATGATTCAAAGAATATGAATCCAACATCATCAGTTTCAATCTCATTTCCTCGTTGGATTTCTTCTTGTTCCTGACATTCGAAACCACAATTGGTTTCCCCAAATGTGAAGCAAATTCGGTCGAGTATTTGATTGGGTCTTTGATGGCGATTTTATTCGGATTGAACTTTTCCTCTTCTACAACAATCTTTATCTTGTCAACTTCTACTTTGACCGGTGAAATTTCCTTTTTGCGAGGAATGAGAATGTCATGTTGAATATTATTCTTGCAGGTAAATTGAGCTTCTTTGAGATGAATTGGAACGCTTTTTGATCCTGGTAGTTCTTTCGTGTAACTTTTGTCACTGATGAATGAACTTGAAGAAGGAACTTGTGATTCGTCAGTCTCATTCGTACTATTCAACTTATTTTCTTTCTCATTCTGATAATCTCCGTAATTGGATTTTAGTTTCAAATGAAGTTCTTTCTGTTCTGTTGTAATGTAAGACTCATCAAAATACTTTGAGGCGAATTTGTTAGTTTCTGAAATCAACTGTTTGTCTTTGATCAGATTGTAAGCAATTCTTTTTTCTTCGTCTTCTTTTTCCGTTTCTTTTTCATGAACTTTCCTCAATTCTGCACTTTCTACTTGAGATTGAAGGTTTAAGAAGATTTCCTTCTGCATTTCCTTTTTCTTATGAAAAGCCTCAATCTTGAAGCGCTCATAATTCTGAAGATGATCTCGACGAGCTAATTCAACTTGGCTGTAATTTATTTGAACTTGTTTGGACGTTATGATCAAAACGTCCCTGATTGAGGATTCAATCGCGAGGATGAGATGAGAGTTTTCATTGAAAAAACAGGATTCTTTGACGTCCCAATCGTTGAAGTAATTTTCAAAATCGTCAAACCCCACAGTAAGTTTGAGATTTGCAACGGAAGAGTTTGTCTGAAGTGAAGTTGAGAGACCCTATAAGAAAATTTATGAAGAAGGAATAATTTGAGTTAAATTTTTATTACATACATCTTTTGGTGATTTTACTAATAGACTTTATATCTATTCACCTGATAATCAATTCTGTTTAGCAAATTCATCGCTTTGCCCGTTTCCAAAATTTTATCTTTGATCTCCACTAAAAAGAAAGGCAAACATGATTTTTGAACATATTGTTTGGTCCAAAATCGACGATCATTGTAATTGTAACTCCTTGCTCTTTCAATGTGAAATTCAGACGGATCACCTAATTCTCCTCTGAATATCCAATTGGAAACGTAGCTAAATATTAAAAAAATAAATGTCTTTAAATTCAAAATCCAAATAAATTTTATAATAACCAAAAAATTAAAAATAAATGTTACAAATTAGATTAGCTTTTGGATTGGATAGTCACTTACGTAAGATAACTCGTAGTGCATGATAAAAATAAGTTTTTAATAAGATCTGAGGCCAGAGGAGATTCGACTTCAAAAAGCATTGTATTTAAAGAAGAGAGTAAAAGGACGGCGCTTTCATTCGCATGAGTCTCCAAAATTTTATTCAAAATTTCCAATTGATATGAGTAAGGCTATGAAATTAAAAAAAAGAAAAATTACACTTACATGGGAACGTTTTTGTATGTAAATCGAGGATCGATTATTCGACTATATGAGGATTTAAAACATGACTAAAAATGACTATATGACTTAACATTAGTCTGTCAAAATCACAGGAAATCTATTTAAAAATCATTGGCTTCATATGCTGGGTGGGTGAAGCATAGAGATTTTACATAAGGTTGGAGCGCTTGAATCTCACGAGCCGTGAAATGCAATGTAAAGGATTTGAAAATCGGTTCGTTTAAATAGATTTCCTGTGATTTTGACAGACTAATGTTAAGTCATATAGTCATTTTTAGTCAAGTTTTAAATCTCCATATAGTCGACCCTCGACTTACTTTCAAAAACGTTACCATGTTAGTAGTAATTTAATTATGAATTGATTAAAGTAAATGCATAAAATTTAATACTTATTATTAGAATAAGATTAAAAGCTTACTCGGACAAAAAGCATAATTTGAGTCAAGGTGAAAAATGAAGGTCCTTTAAGAATAAGAACAATCCGGAAGGCCTTGATGAAATTGAATATAAATTGTAAAAATGCTTTGAAAACTGAATTTTGCAATCCCTCTGTACTACAATCTGGACTTGGTGATTGGAATGTGTTCATGTGCAAAATTCTCACAAGCGACCCAGCTCTAATGAGAGGTTGACAGAAATTGTCCAGAGTCGTTGGACTGAGTCCGTGAAGAAGGACTACTGGACTTTTGACAAATGTTTGCAAATCATCTTTATACTGAAATGATCTGGATTCCCTTCCAGCCAGAAGATTCAGAATATGCTGAATAAAACATTTTGTCTCCACATAATAGGGCTTTTCAATTAGATTCTTCAACACTTGAACACAATTCTCATCTGCCTTACAAGTTTCCTTGTCATTAAAAGAATCTTCACTCGAAGAGGATGACTTTTTGACTCGCCAGAGGAAATCCAAACATTTCATCGCGTTTAAAGGGTCATTTGACAAGTAAGGAGCATTGAAGTTCTTGTTAATTTGACTCGAGGAACTTGACCTTTGTTTGAAGCAATAAGGCATGGGCTCAGAAAGATCATCCCATGTGAGATTCACATCCCGTGTCAATGGTTCATTCCGAATTTTCTCCCAAGCCGTTTCTTCGCACTTGACATTGTTAGATGGAAATGGAATTCCTTCTGATGCCGGAGAAGTATATCCTTCGTCTTCCATATCTAAAATCATAATTATGATTAAAAAATTATTACTACACACGTAAAAGGGGAATCTAACTAACGTTGTAAAATTCAGAATGATTTAATTTTAACATTTAAATATTTTTCTTAACGGATAATTTATAATTATTTTATACAAAATGCAAACCTTTCTATTGTGATATTATGAAGTCATTTTAAGAATTTAAACAATAAATATGTAAGCTAAGAATAAATTCTTTTCTTAAGTAGCATTTCTACCTCTCATTAAAGTTAGTTAAATATGTGTGATTAAAATTTAAGTTTTCTTGAGTGAAACTGTCAATTTTTCTTTCTGATATTTTCCCGCTAGGCTCGATGAATTTGAAGTGGTTGCAAATCTGCGCCAAACGAGAGCCATTTTTACCATTGCCATGCTTGGCCCTGCCATGAGGTGAAAAGCAGCATTCTTCCGGCATTCGATCCACGACCACGAGGCTCTCCATCCTTTCCAAATCGATTATTTTTTACTAATTATTCTAACTTTTCATTATTGTTTTAATCACAATTATTGTAGAATTGAGCACTAATCATGCAGATTCAATACAGGTCACTAGACAAGAACGAGATAATGTTTTACAATAAAATAAAGTCGGATAGTTTAGAGCACGGGATTTTAGTTGACCACTATAGCATTTTTACTCGACTTGTTTTTAAGAGGTCATTGAAGGAAGAGCTTTAAAGATGATTAAAGAGTCCTACTCAGGGTAAGTCTAACCACTCTAATTGAATAGTTTTATAAGTTTATAATTCTTGAGAACCCTTATTAAAATAGCTGATAATGATGATTTTTAGATTCTGACACCTCTTAAATGAAATGTCTTGTGATTCAAACCTTTATTACAATTAACTGAAATTAAATAGTTTTACTATACAAGTCGTCTTGTATTAAATCTGTGACTAATACTATGCATATTTATGCATATTTTTATTTTAGACAATGAAAACGTATTTCATAAATGATAAATTCCATTGATCAAACAAGAAGCGCACCACTGACTGAACAGATGCAAAAGTCCTTTTCTTAATGGTAAATTAAATGTTTTTTAAAATGCTTACATTTAAAAAAAAATATGATGCGATTAATTCTGACACCTCTAATGAGCTGTGCTAAACTTATGATTCGATATTTAATAACTGAAATACTCTAGGTAATATTTCAGTATTCTTACTTATTCTACTATTTTATTTATATATTTAATAAATATTTTTTGTATTTTCTTTTAGACTCAATAAAGCTGAAAATGTACAAGACGAAGAAAAATTATCATCCGATCATAAAATGGTGAGAAATAAAAATTGGAATTTTTCATCATAGTCGAATTGTTTTATCATTTGATTTTGATATAATAATAATTATTAAATATGAGAATATGAGGCCTCTAAACTTCGTAAAATAAAGGATAGCATAATTAAATGAATGTTTTTTGTTTTAGTTTCAACGATCTGGATTAACTACGGAGCTTAATTTCTTTTATACTTAAGGTGCGAATCATTAAATTATTTTCTTCATTCAAAATCAAATTAATGAAACATGAGTAGCAAAGTTACTTATTCTATGCCTCAGATCTTGGTTCCTACCAAAATCGGAGATTTGTTACAACTAATGAGACTTTAATGATGCTATTTAATCTGACACCTCTAATGAGTTGTGCTAATTTTATGATTCGAATTTTTACTTTAACTGAAACTTTTTTCTCTTTAGTTTATCAAGTTTATACTTATAGCTAATGGGAAGTTTTTGTCATAATTTAACTGTTTAAAAATTACAGATCTCAAGACAATACGGTGTTATTTTTCTAAGGATCTCTCGGCCTCAATTTTTTGTCGACGTTTATATAATAAAGGTATTTTATTTTCAACTAATTAATGTTATAAATAAAATTTTAATAAAAATGATGTTCTAAAATCTGACACCTCTAATGAGAAATACATGATTCAAATTTGCTTAAGCAAAATTTGCTGATTTACTTTTAAAATGATAATTTAACAGGGAGGAATGTATTATGTTTTGGCTAAAAATTGTGAATTTTAAGGTATGTTGGGTCGCAGCATTGACTGAATAATTTGAGCATTCAACCGAAAAAACAAATCTCCACTCTGTCATTCAACATCTCGCTCAAATGCACAATCATCCTATTTGTGGATGTATTTGCGTGACCACTAGCGAGAAGGGAAAGAAAAGGTTCGTTTACATTTTCTACAAGAATTGATGAGCTGTTAAATTTTGATAATAAATTAAATACCTAAAAGCATGTTCTTTAGCACTGACTTGTTTTTCGTTTATTAGCATCTTCATTAACTTTTCTACTAACGTTTGAAGCATTTGCACATCTCACACGCATATTATTTAGTTTTAGCATTTATTTTTACTTGAATCTTCCCTTTCCTTTAATTAGCAAATTGATATAAAGTCAAATTTCCAGATCCATAAATGTTTCACGTAATTTTATATTGCAAGCCCAATCAAAAGAGCAAACAAAAATTGTCTGTAGTGTGAATTTGAATTCTTCCTCGATCTTTTGGATTGAAATTTAGACTTTCAATTCAATCAATGAATCCTTATACATTTTAAATTGAGATTTCTAGATTATGATTTATGGCATCACATCATTTCTTAACATGCTCAATATTAATAATGAATCTACCTTTAAAGGTTTCAATGTGAGTTGAGTATTTTGGATTACAATTTTAATTTTAAATGTACATTTTTTAATTAAATTCTCCAAACTTGACAAACATATCTATTCCTCTTTCAATTAAGACTCAGATTTGGTCATTGAGTTGTGAAAAATGATCAACTAGAAGTCATTCGCTAAAATCCAAATAGTGTTGAAATAGAAAATACGATGCAATAATTTGAAGCTGTTGAAGCCTCATTTCCTCAATATCGATCCTCGGTGTAGTGAATTTGCGAAGGGAGTCCATAGAAGGACAAACGGGCCCTTCTGGTCGACTCTCCTCACACGACCCCCTTCAATTCCTCCCTGGCGGAATGTGGGCCAGAAGGATGTGCTGAAAGCATTCCGGGAATGTTATCCTGCTTTGACTAGGAGAAAGTGCATCTGCGCTTTCTCCTTAACCTAGAAAGGGAGACTCGAGGAAAAGCGGCCTTCCGGGAGACTCGTTCTCAGTCTCAACTCGTCCCTTTGCCCACGCCTTTCTTCCAAGTCAACAGACGACCGCCAATCCACCAGGGTATCCCAACTTCATTCTCCTAATCCACTCATTTATTTCCTTCCTTTCCTCAAGGCTTCCTCTAATTCTCATTAAATATTATCTCGCCTCACTAAGCGTTTGAGCTCGAGGATATTTTGTAATCAACTAATGTGCATATTTTTTTGATATTCATGCACTTTATAGATTAGATCATTCGCTACATGCAATATTTTATAGCATTATGGCATGATTTGATTTAAAACTAATGATGTTCATACAAAGTGCATCATCATTTAATGAATTTGTGTACTGAATGCTTGTCTTACTTGAGAACATCCTGGCTATTACAGAACCTTTTGTGTAAAAGTATTTAAAAATGCATGATAGGTGAACTTTTACAACTTTATTATTGTTCTTATATAGTACGATTTAATAAATACATCTTACTGACAAATAGGATTTTCCACTAGGCAGAGTTTTTAGTTCTTGGCTTTGAAAAAGGTTTTTTATATTTATTATGTATGGTAAGGGAAGCCCGAAGTCAGCTAGACATTTTGTGTATATCTTTATGTAAACCCTAAGGCTTTTACATTCCTATGTATACGTAATGATAGAAAAATAAATTATATAAAAATGATGATTTGGAGAAATTGGAATTAAAGTTGAGATTCAATTTTAACTTTTTTCTTAGAACGATGGAGCTGATGAGTCCAGAAGACGGAGAAACTGATGAGTAAGTTTCCATGTTCAAGTTTTACATAATAATTTCATTTTGGTGTTCGATTTTAATGGAATTGGCTTCTCCAATTTCCGCATATATTCGCTCTACTAGAGAGAAAGCAACTTTCATGTTTTAATGCGCTTCGTGTTTGCTTTTCAACAACTTTTTGGATCGAGGTCAGACTGAAATTGAATTCTCAAATTCGATCAGTCTTTCTTTTCAGTTTTTATTTGAATTGAATGGAAGCTCTTGTTGATTCAAGGCTTGACTCTCCCTACTTTATATAATTACAATTATTAGTTCAATCATTTAATAAAAAGAACAACTTGATGATTAATAATGATACGAACCATCAACTTTATTGAGGTCATCTATTATAAACTTTATTTCATTGTCCTTTCGATAACAATACGAATTTGACAATTCTTGGAGATATTGAGCGAAATGAAATCTGCTGTTCACACAAAAGTTTTATTTCGTAGGTAGTGTTTCAGAAAACTGTGTTGGCCAAAAACACTTGTTTGTGTATAGTGTACACATCTGTCTTCTTAAATCATTTTCACTCAACGTCATCATAAATTAAATTAAGATAAGGAGTTTGTAATGTTATATTCTGTATGAATATCAAAGATGACGGGAAGCGAATAAGAAAATTCATATTATATAACGTACCCTCAAACCTTTATTGAACGATTGAATCAAATTTTTATATAAGGAATTTTAAAACAAATATACAGACAATATTACTAAAATAAATATACCAATAAATTTTGTAAAGAAGAAAATCGTCATTTGACTCAATTGTATTCATTATCTGTAAAAATGATAATGGATCTACTCCAATACAACAATTATTAATCAATGGCTTAATCCATGTATTCTGCACAATAAGGAATTCCCGGAAATGTCTCAAGTTGCCTCAAATTAAGCCCAATTCTGCATAGGGTTCTCATTTTCAAACAGTAAACATTCATTCAAATTTATTCAATAATTTGTAGCTTTTAATTAATAAAATGATTTAAACTATAGTTAAAAATGAAGTAATAGGTATGATAGGATAAGTATTATGGGACTTTGACATCGTTCCATCCTCAATTCTTTTTCTGCTTACGAGCTTTACAAATTAAATCACGAGTCCCCCCAATATAAATTATAATTACAATTCATATTCGCCTCATCATTTCATTACATTATCAATCATAAAGGTTTGAACAAACATCCAACATCGCAATATTTTCACAGTTTTGCAAACTAATGTGACATTTGCAAATCAGTTTCTGTGTTCAACATTATAAAAACATGTCATCATAATATGAATGAAATGTATGTCTTTGAATAAGCCTCAAGAACTCTTATCGGCTTAAAAGAGCCGCACTTCTCTAATTACAAGATAATCAGCTTAGTTAGTTTCATTCAATTTTAATAGGAGTTTCGAGGTCAGGAAATGAAATAAAAGAGAGAAAAAACGTCAAATGTCTTCTGCTACGTCTTTTATTTATATTAAATATGCAAAGGCTCTCAAGTTAAGTTCATAAGTGTGTGCAGGACATTATAATTTTGTGATAAAAATCTCCTTAATTTAAATACTCCCCTTTCTTTATAAAATCCTATTATGTGTATGGCCAATATAAATATACTCGAAGCTTCAGAGGACATAGTAAATAAATTAAATAATTCATTATACTACTAGTACTCTTCAATATATTGAAATATAACACTATTTTGTATACGACGCTTTAACTTACATAAATGTTGGAATTCCTGGTTCTCAATTTGTGATGGTTTGTTCACGAAATTTTAATTACTTGACAAAATATACGGTCTATATCTATAAACTCCAAAATATTCTTTAAACGCAACGAAATAAGAACTTTCCTGAAAAGGGCTAATAAAACACCATAATTATTAGCGAGAGAATTTCAGTGACTCTTGGGGACTCACAAGGGGAATTTTCCGTATATGCTCTCTACAGTTTTAGGTATCGCGTCACAAATTGAAGTTGTAGGTATTATACTTATATATAGTGAGCTAGAGATCCCGTCACTTGAGATTTGATAAACGTCGTGAGTAGGAGGGGAAAGTACGAGCTTGGCTCTTCTTCTATTACATACAGCCTTTGTGTTCCGAAATTTGATTTTCCTGATTTAATTTCGTGTGAGGAGAAACTATAAACGCTCTCTTCACGCAATGGAATTTTACGACGAAGATGAAAGGAACTCGATTCCTGTTCAATCAAATACAGATACTTCATTCTCTTCATCCACTTCCTCCGAAATTGACATGGATCTTGGCATTCAGAGACAAAAGAACTCTGAAGAGGAAACTGATAGCTCTGAATTTACAACTCAAAATGACCGAGAAAATAATAATAAGGAGGAAAGCATGAATCTTTTTGATACTCCCACGAGGTTTGAGATTTTATAATTTAAATTTTTTAGTATTAAGTCTAATTAAAGTTTGGCTACAGTGAATTAAAAATTATTTAATTATTTAAAAGTTAGCCGTTTGGATATCGTGCATTTCTTCATCTATTGTACAATAATTGATTTTATATGAATTTAAAATGAAAATATTAAATATTGGATGGTTGTTTTGTTAATTAGTTTCGTTGATTCATTTGATGTAGGTTTTAAACTCTGCTACTCTTATTACATATTGTAAACTATCTATGAATAATTTTTAAGTAAATGTGTAAATATATATTTTAATGGTAATTCATCAATATTAGGAAAATAAAATGCAGTGGGGTAACAGTGCCTCAGGAACTAATAAAATCATGCTTTTCAATAAACCTTTTTTTCAACAATTTTTTGAACTTTGCGTATAAATATACATTCAAAAATTTCACATATTAATGTATAAGGAGTTGTATACGTTTAAAGATTTAATCAAAAATGTTTCAGGCACAGCATTTCTGATGAGTTCGGAATGGTTGATGATTATAATGGCTGACTTTAGGGGATCCTCTGATTAATGTTTTCCTTTTCTAAAGCCCAATCACTCAAAATTTCGTTTATTCAATGCCCACAGGTATCATGACGGGACTGTTCGTCTGCGAAACCCGCATATCGAGTTAATGGATCAAGACATCCTCTATCACTTGGCTCTCGGGAGTGAGTCTCATGACTTGGTCGAAATGTTCCAAGATACAAAAGTATGGAATATAAGTTATCAGAGCTATCTTAAGTTATCTTACAAATAGAAACTCTTATCTATGAGTCATTACTTGGCTTCTTATAAAACACTTTAAATTATAAGCTGACTTTAATAGATTTTAGTTTTTGGTTGAATTGGAATTTAAATGACTTTTATTTGCAGTTTGTTTGCATTGGAGGAACTCCACAACGAATGCAGGAATTCGCCTATTTCATCAAAGAGTAAATTTTCTGACATTAATTCATTAAAATTAAAATTAAAATTAACGATCGAGTTGGTTCTTTAATGAGGAGGAAATAAATATTTATGAAGACACTAGTCTTTATTTCACTCTACGCGGATGAAATATTTAGAGAAAACTATATATTTTAATTTGTTCGTTTTGGTGCAGAGTCCATGTATTTTAATTTTCTTATTATTATTATGTTTTCTTTATAGGGAGATTGGACACAGGATCCCTACAGGGACGCAGCTTCATGACATAAGCCAATTCTCCTACCGTTATGCCATGTACAAAATTGGGCCAGTGCTTTCCATAAGCGTAAGTTTTAAAAGGAGTTTAAATAATAATAAAACTTTATCTCGTGTGAACTTACTCGTTAAATAATATCCGCTGTGTGCTATTTGTTATAATGGGGATTTATCATGGTGCCCATTTCTTGCATTTATAAATTGTTAGTTGGATTCAAAAATTAAAGTTTAAACAATAAGTGTTCTGTTTTTCTGTATATACAAGGTTTAAACTCTCGTATAAATACTGAATGTGAATAGAACCAGGGTCCTTGATTCTGTATAAAGTTTTGTATTTAGGGCTCTCTTTCTTTTCAGCTCCTAAAACTTTCTTTATTCTACTGGGACTGGGAATAAGAGTTTATTCTTGGTTCGTTGATTTTAGCAAAAAGCGTTAGACCTTTTCCTGGGAGGTTCTGAGTAATTGAAATGTATATTTATTATAGTTCGAGATATTTGCTCTCTTTCTCCTTTTTCCTTCTACTGGGTCCCAGGGAACCTTTAAGGGGTATTCGTTCGACCACTTCCGGTCATCTGAGAAACTAGTGGCATATACCAATCGAAAGAATTTCAAATTCTACATTATTTAACAAAAGTTCAGTCTCCTAGGTCAAAGTTGAAATTATTTGTATAAAATTTAAAGAAATTAATAAATATCATTATTAAATAAGAACATAGTAAATAAGTCAATAATCAAAAGAAATCATCTAGGAAGGTCAATGAAGTGAAAGAAAGTTCGGATACTCTGACTTCTGAAAAGGAACAAGGCAATTTAGATTGAAACCGCCAGAATTCGTTACACCCTCACAAATAATTTCAACTTTGACCTTTGAACTCTTATAAATGATAGCATTTATATAATGCAGAATTTGACGCTCTTTCAATTGGTATAAGTCGCTAGTTTCTAAGATGATCGGAAGTAGTCGAACGGATACCCCTTAAAGGTTCCCAGGGACCCTGTACTTATGTTAGGCGTATTATGCAAGTCAACAGAGATCTTTTATAGAAGATGCTATATGAATGGTGGGAATTCGGTTTCATTATTTCAGGAGATTTTAATGTACATTTTAAACAATTTATAGTTGTATTATATTACAGATAGAGTTCTTACGAATTGCCATTTACATCAAAACCATAAAGTTGGGAATTCATTTAAAAACGTAGTGATTTAAAAGCGAGGAATTAAATGGAATATTCCGATGTTTTTAGCACGGTATGGGAATGCCTTCTGCTGCTATACTTCTCCATGAAGTAATTAAACTAATGTACCATGCCAAAGTGATCGATCCCGTGTTTTTCCGGATTGGAACTTGCGGGGGTGTCGGAGTTGATGGGGGAAATGTTATCATAACAGAAGAGGCTCTCAACAGCGATTTGAAACCATACCACGAACTCGTGAGCTCCACTTATCATATTTACTTCACTTAATTATTTTGCAATTGATCCTAATCCGGTTTAATCTTCCATATCCCTTCCTATATTCAATTTCTCAATCAATAAAACAAGTCAAGTCAGCTGTATTATTTAATAAGTTTTCCAAGATGTGCTTATGATAATTTGTCTACGTCTTATTTTTTGCAGTCCTTCATAAAAATACAACTTAAGTATTATGTAAATGTAATTTGTAGTTTCATATAAATATAAAATGCTTGCAATGCAAAATTCTCATCTTTTTGGATTGTTTTTCTTAGTTTTTCTTATAAATATTTTATGGGTCTCATCTATCACTAAAAAATTATTTTGTATGTGTGAAACTGACAGACAGTCCTTGGAAAAAAATTACGCCGAGCATCGAAATTGGATAAAAGGCTTTGCGAAGAACTCCTTTCCCTAGCCAGGGAACGTGACGATCCATATGATACGTGTTCAGGAAAAACGATGTGTACTGACGATTTCTACGAAGGTACAGGGAAAATTTTCACACTCTAATTGACTCTTTACACCAATCCTAATAGCCTGTGGACACTTGCATGCTTTTTAAGGAAAAGTACACTTTTCCTTCAAATTTAATAACTTTTAGCATTTTGTCCATCTGGCGGCGAAGGCGCTCCCTCGATCAGTTGGGATTTTAGCAAAAATGCTAAAATAGGATCCTAAAAAGTTTTCTTTTAAGAAAATTACTGCTCACTATGCAGGGATCCTTTAAAGTGTTCTTTTTAGCAATCCTTTTCCTATTAGTCAAATCTATAGGGTGACAGATTAGTATAGTACCCAGGGTGTCTGAGAAAACTGTACAAGTTGGAATATCGTGTCATACACCATTCGAAAGAGCATGAAAAGCTACATGACAGATTATTTTCAGATTGATATCTCAAGGTTTGAATTTTTTATGAGGGGTTAAATTAAGTTATTTGAAATGTGAGGTTATAGTAGGGAAATGGCTAGCGTTGAAATGAAAAATAAAGCCGTTTTATTGTTTATTTCTTTGTTAATTTCTAAATTTTATAAATTAAATATGACACTAATTAACGATACGAAAGAATACCGTTATCTTGATCGTGTTTGTGCTCTTGCATGGAAAGAAATAACGGAGTGCCTTTTATTTCGCAAAAGTGGGTAGCAGAACGTTTGAAGCTTTAATGCTTTAATTTGCTCATTAAAAATTCAAACATTGTAATATTGATCTGTAATTTATGTCAATAACGTAAATTTTCACGCTCTTTCGAATGGCTTATGACACTTTATTCTAACTTATGCAGTTTCTCGGACACAAGGGGTACTATAGATTCCTCTCACCCTGTTATATCATCAAGGAAGGATTTTACAAAACAACCCGTTTGGCTCGGTTCGCGCTTGCTCATTCCAGTCCGCTCACTCGTGTCCTCAAGTCCTCCTTTTCCTATTCCTTTCAAAATTCGAAAGTGCTGCACTTTAAAAAAGGAAATTTGCTTTCAAAGGATTCTTTTTTTCTATCCTTTTCCCTCAAACCACTACATCTATTTTTTTATTTTTAAGCATAAATGCTGTAGGTAGCATGATGCTTTTAAGCATGCATATGTGCATACCCTATAACAGTCTCGGAATCAGTTTGCGTCGCTCTCGTAAAATTACAAAGTTATGGGCATTTAAAGTTGGCAAGTTTAAATGGGTCGCGCGTAAGCGCAGCCACTTTAGTCACTTTTCATTTCATTTCTTCAATCAGTTTCTCTCATTCTCATTTTTCCTTCTCATTTTATCTGACTTCTGGTTTACTTATATTATTTTTATTATTTTAGGTTAGGTTAGGGCAGGGTTGTCCCTCAGTTTCGTAGTCGTAGGAAAACTACGAAATACGAAACTACGAAACTCAATTTCGTAGCCCTACGAAACTACGAAACTCAATTATTTTGAATATTATTTTGGATAAATTTATTTAA